>JAQGAA010003052.1:0-11531 GCA_034696425.1 Isotoma viridis
TTAATTTATGTTAGAAACCAGTAGGTCTAGAGTTTTAAGTAATGCTTACACATGAAGTAGAAACAAACTTTTGGTAGCGGTAAGACCAACCGATGATAAATGAAGTAGGCCTTTGACATTTGACAAAATGCTTAAGTTCTGATTCGTTTTTTTTGTCTCCCTTCATTCAAGATTGTCGTAGTATTTACTCAGCTCACGCATTTTGAACAATTGTTTTCAATCTAACTCTGGTTTTACTTAAGAACCCTATTAGTTAGTCAAATTATGGTGAATCCTCCATCCAACTTCGTTTGTCATTCCAATCACACTTAATTTATTCTAGTATCTTTGTTAGTTAGAAATGAAAAACTGTGAACCAATCTGGGGAAAGAATGAAGGTAGTTTTGATAAAGATCTAACATAAAACATGTGTACTTTAAAATAATTGATGACGGATCGAATACGGACTGTTGCACGGGTGTGTAATTAATTGCAATGCTTTTTTCTTCTTAGGTATGTTGTTTTTTTATCTATTGCACTAGCTATGTGTAATCCTTACTTCTCTCTCAATATTCTTTCTCAAGAAGGCATAAAATCTAATTAGCTTTCTGACTGCAATCCTTGTAATTTTTTTAAAACCACACTCATCTTTAATATTAAGGAGCATTTCATATAATATATCTACTAGTCGGACGGAGGAGATATGGAGGATCATACTCTTTCAAAAGTATTATGTCATGTCACAATATACCTTTGATCCATTTGGTAGTAGGAGCATATATACGTATATCATCATACAAGGTTATCTTCATTCCTAAAAAATACTTGATTTACCTGTCGGTATTAAACACAGTACAAATAAAACCCAACCGGAAATCCACGTACAGCCATTAATTTAATACATTACACCTTGTTAGATTAAACGGATAGAATTAATTAGTCCATGTGTCATTTTTTACAGCCGAGTTTATTAGCTAGGTGTCATGCATGCAATGTTTTCATGTTTTTTACTCTAATTTTTTACTGTAAATTTTAAATGATTCGTGTCAAGCTACAATTGTCCAGAACTTGTTAAACTCTCTCTCTCTCTCTTGTTGTTTTAAAAGGGATTATAATATAGTCTCTTGTATTTATAATGATATTCATAATGTTCTTATCTTTAATGCTTCAGGTTTTACGTACCTAATGTATGAGTTGTATAGTCAGACTTAAAAACTAATTTACCTATTCATTGCTCATTTGCTCAAACACAATAGGCACAAGTTACATTATTATTGTATTATTATTACAAGTAGTAAGAGCGACAGGTTAAGAACTTTTAAGAAGTTTGATGGCTCTTCTTCAATAGTGAAGAATGACCTCGGGTGACCACGCCTTGCTCACCATGAAATAAAATGCTGATGATAAAGGAATACTTATTAATTACCATGTTACACACAAATTGACTGTAAACTACCTCAGGATGTTCATCCCCAAGAAATATCTTTAAAATTAAAGCAGAAGCAATTTAGGAAAAAAATATTGCCATATTTCTGGTTTACTCTTGGGTTGTTTATGAGTTCGCGTTAGAATTAATCGGTGTACAAGTTGCAGTCAGACAATTAAATGATTCAATTAAAAATCAACGCACAACATTACATTCAATCTTGAACAATTTACGTTGTTTTATTACGATCAGTATGCAGTTATATTTTCATAAGATTTAAGAGAATACCTTCGTAATAACAAGATTCTTTATTTTTTCTTATCATCTTTCTAAACACCATTAACATTTCTAATGAATAGATGATGAATCAAGTGGTAGTAGTAATAAGTAGTAATAAGTGTGATGAACTTAAACCCATTAAGGATACCTGTTACTTACCAATAATAAATAGCCTGCTTATACCGACTACCCATTCTTACTCAAGTTATTCCAGATATCTTGTACAGTGTCGAATTCTTATGTTTTTTACACATACAATGTGTCAGCATCTAATGCATCTACTCTGAAAATAATAATTATTATATTTTCTTATCCAGACCCAACAAGCAGTCCTGGTCCTGCTGCTTTTATACTGTAAAGCTCAGTAGAAAAAAAGTACCAAATCACTACACTACAAAAACTACAACTACTACTACACCAGGTAGTCAAAGCTTGTTGAGTAGTTTAATATAAATTCATTCAGGATTCAGGTAGTGTAGCAAAGAATTAAAAGTTAAAATAAAAGTTGTAATTCTTAGTAGATGGAAAAATATAATTTTAAATCCATACGATATATTTGTTTAGATGGTTAACAATAAAGTAAATGTTTTACTACAGTATAGGCATTAGGCACCAACAGGAGGGTCACAGTTCTGCACACAAGTAATTCCTTCGGTGGGTGATTGATGCTTATGACCTTGCCGAGTTGTCTATGATGATTAAAATTTCTCACTGGATGAAATATTCTGTTCGATTCACGTTAAATCAATCAACTAATCCACGTTTAATATCTACTTCTTGTACTACGCTGTTAATAGACTAGCTGTTTTAATGTCATTTTCATAAGAGCATTGTAGACAAGCACATACACGGGTGTTTGTGACTAGTAAGAAGAAATAAGGATTAATACGCCAGGTATATGCTAGGGATTTTTAAAAAATCTTGCATAATGAGTCCCTTTCCTGATGCATCTGTTGATGTTTAGAGTGTAGATGCATGCTGAATTATAATCAATCTAAGTTCTAACTTCGAGTAATGAGATCATTCCTCCTGCCTTTTACTTTTTATTACTTTCTTCTTCTTTATCCCAAGCATCATCAGCATCCTCATCAGCTTTTACAGAGTCAATGACAATGTTCAAAGGTCAACTAAACAAATTTGCATTTTATTTTCAACTATCTTTTCTCCGCAGTTTATAGTACAAAATGGATTTTAAAAAAACATTGTGTGTTCTGTGGTTTTTAAAAATGTGTACAATTTTTTGCTGATTTTAATAAAATAAAGAAATGATTTTGTTAGTTATTGATATTTAATAATTTCGTTAAAGAAAAGCAGATTTGCATCAATAAATTTGTTATAATGTTATTACAAGTTGTAGTGAAAAAAATACACGGTATTTCGAACAAAAAAATACTAGTGGAGAGTTTTATACAATGTGTGGATAAAAAATGTAGCAAGGTTTTAAAAAAAAATCCTAGAATCGGCTACTTCTTTTAAATACACCGTAGAGAGCAAACAATCCTAAAAGATTGCGTGCAGATAAGACAGAATTTGTTTTTAAGAATGAAATAAAAAAAAATTCAGTTTGACAGCTTCAACCCTTCCCTTTTGTCAAGATAGAGTGTGTGTAATAGAAGTGTATTTATCATTTGTAATCCGATTTAGAGAGGAACTAAGGTAAATGGAATAGAAATTGGGTAGCAGTGAACCAAAGGTAGGTACATTGTTAGGTACCTACTATATACTAATTTTTTTCCCTCATCTGCTCAACACTCAGTCGGTAATAATTAAATACAATTGACCAAGTCATGTGTGGTAATTACAGGTTGAAATTAAACTGGACCACCAGTTGTTGAAAATGAGTTAAAATTATTCCTCAACGAACCAATTTAACAGAAAAGGTATTCAGAGGGAGAAAGAAAGATGAATGTGTGCATACATATATTTTAATGTATGGGGATGAAGAGTATAGAGAGGAATCTTGTTTGATGGCTTAATTGTTCTTTCTCCATGATAATTACAGTATATTAACTGGAATTAAACTGCTTGAGTTTAAACTCTATGCACGCATCAAATACAACCAAATTTCGTAAATAAAAATTAACAATTCCTAATCTGATTTAGTTTCTTATGAAATCATAGCAAAAAAGCTTGATGATTTAAGGGAAAAGGTTAAGTAGTTCCGCAGTTGGGGCACAAAGGATTAGAAAAAGAACTCAATTTTTGTAGTTTTTGAACTTTTCAAATTATATGATACTTGAATTTTAAAAAATAGATTTGAGATAAAAATCGCTTTTTAAAACTTCCTAAGTAAAACTTATATAAAAGTGTAGGATATTTCAAAACAGGATAATAAGCCATTTAAGGAAAAATAGAATGAAAATGTTTTGAAATATTTAGGAAATGCAACCTAAATTAAATTTGTAATCCTTGTTCTCGGTGTTTAGTGTTTGGATTATTTAATGCATTGTTTATGAGTCGGAAATCTAGTTTAGGAAATTATAAGAGTTGCATTTTTGTTCTTTCATGATGTTTGATGTTAATTATTATATTCTGGATATTCAAGAACCCTATCTAATAATACTTCACATTTGTAGAAATGAGTGAGGAAAAAAATGTATAGTCCGTACATCAAATTACAATATATTAAAAATAATAGAGTAACTCTTTATGTACTTCATCCTCCCATAAGTCAATAATACACATTATTATTATACATACAGTCTTGTTTTAATAAAAACTAAGTAAAAATGTTATTTGTATCGAATTCTTAGTTGTGAATCCCTGCCCACCCGTCAATCTCGTAGACAGTAATGACCCACCTGTTGTCGGTTAATTGGTATGAAACAACTAATAAAGGATTTGGTACCGCTTAATCTAACTTGCAATCTTTTTGACGCTTTTACTGTATTTACAATCTGAATTTAATACTCTGTTTTAAGCCTTTTTCAGGCATCTTTAATTTTACTAGATAATCATAAAATAAGACTTTTATAATAATATTTATATTACTATTATGTAGATATTAGTTTTTGTCTGTGTAGTAATAAAACGATTTATCACAGCGGATGGCTGCTTATGCTTGCATTACTAACATGTTATAATATAGACTAAAACATAATTATGACAGTCATTTCCCCTTGTTAATCCATCCATTTGGTTTAACAAACATGAAATTCAAATAGGATAAAAATTTCCTCATTATCTTTCCTAAAGATCCAGCGTGTGCGCAAAATTAAACTTGAAAAAATAACTTTAAAAAAATTTTGCAGATTTAAAATAAAAGTATTTTTCTCTTTTTTTTTTAGCAAAATCTCCATTACCATTCTCAAGTCAAATTACATTACATTCCATTTTTTTCAAAGTTTAACTTCTACTAGAAAAAAACCAGTATGAAAAACACTTCTCATTCACCGCAATCCTCTTTTCTTAGAAATATAAAATAAGATGTTAAGATTAGTGTTAACATAAGCCTGAACAACTTAGGTGGCTTTGCTTGACCAAATGATGAATACAAACCCACCGGAGCCAAGTGAATTAAGAAAAAAACAACTACTTGCTGGCAAATCAGTTGTTCCGCTTTGCTTGTAATACCATTTCCTTTGCATTTTCTCAATGAATGATAATGTATCTTGAATTGAATATACTTTATTTCGCAGTATTTTTTTTACCTTAATGTTTTCTGCCAACCTTTAAGCAAATTGTGTTCTGAAATAGAATTTTCGCTCACAACATTTTTTAGGTAGAGAATTGATGAATTGTGTTGATTTAGGAACCAAAACTGAGATCAACACAATGACCTCACTTGAACACGAGTAGCACTGCTACAATCTATATCTATTTTGATTAAGATAAGGCTCAGCTAGACTTGTTTGGTGTAACCATGTCTTTTCTCTATTGTGTATACAGTCAGAGTACAAGACTTTGAATCATTATTTTAATCATTTTATAAAACTTAGTCTGGTAAAATTGTCTTGAGATAAAATAATGACACAAAGTTTAACCTCATTAATACATTGACTATTGTTGAGTGAAACAATTAGTAACAATTAAACCTCATGTAGCCGTGCTAAATACATGCCCCTATGGGGTCATAAACCTTAAGTTTTGAAAGTTTTGAGTCTAAATTTTTGATACTAAATATAAAACAATAAAGTAAATCACGAGTAACCTTACTTAAGCTAAGGAGATAACTTTTGGTTATCGACAATCTTATTAACTGTCAATTAAATCAGTGCAAAAACAAACTTTATTTAATTAAAGGTAGTTGCTATACGTATACTCTGAAGTGTGAAAAATAAATTGCAGTTCGGTTTTGATTTGATACGAGAAGAAATAACTCTCGGTTAAAACATGAATACCCATTATAATCTTGTAATTTAACTTAAGAGAAAATTGTTAGAATTTTTAAATTAGTTGAAAACAAGCACGTGTAAGTATTTTTACAATCCACTTTTTTAAAAAGTACTTTGAAGTAAAATACTTTGAAAAATTCAAAAGCCTTGTTAATTGCTTCTTGTTTTAAAGAACTTCCTTTTCCTGGGAGATGAATCAATCATATGTCAAAATGATTTCGGGAGATAGACAAGCTAAGGTGGTTAGCTAAGCTAATTACAAAACAGCTTCATCACTTGAGAATATTATATTATGTGTGTACCTTATTTATAATTCAAGATCAAGGGCTGATTAAACTCTGAGGTGTCAGGATTTGAAATATTTACTGAAAATTAAATTCAAACGGTTTCTTTTTTTAAGACACGCTGTTTAACTCTATCTGCACAATTGAAATTAATTAGTGGAGAAATTATTTATGAGCAGAGTATAATGTACTTAATAAATGTCTAGAGACCATTCCATAACATCTTTATTAACTTTTTTCGAATAATTTTCTGATTCTCTCTACTCATTAATGAACTTCTTGTTTATTACTTTTCTAGCCAAATAATGACCCCAATGCTGTGTGTGGTGATAATTTATTTGAAAAATTAGCAATGTTTTCATAATTTAAGGATTTTTGGCACTGGAGTTAAGTTTCAATTAAAAGCTTGTACTAACAAGAATATAAAATTTTTGTATTCAAATAATCTAGAATAGGTAATTGGATTGTTGTTGGTTTTAATCGACTAATTCAATTGGCAAGAGAGACATAAATTTATATTATGCATTTATTTAGGTTTACCAGATATAAAAAAGTTATGACTAGTCTCCTCTCAAGCATTCAGAAAGAGACGCGCATCAGTCGGTTTATAAGATAGTTGATACCACCTTAGATGAAATATACCTTACTTATCTAGCACATTAAGACCTTATCCGGTTTAGTTAAAATTGTTAAGATCAAGTGTGTGTTTCTTATCTGATCTTTCTTAACCGAAGTTAATTGCTTGAAAACCGCAACCATTTCGTACTTTATAGAACATATAACATTTGGAATGGATTGAGGTGCTGAAGTTTAGACCACCGCAAATTAGTGCTCAATAAAATAATGTTTAAGTTGTAAATCTACCCTCGTTATTGATTCATTTAATTTTTAAACATTTTTATTCAACGGTTTTGTTGAAGGGGTTGGAATGAGTAAACCGATTTCCGTTTTAGAGTAAAAAAAACTTTGTCGGTGGTCCCTTCCCGTTTTTTGGATTTTTTTCTTGGACTTGGACATTGTGCTATTTTATTATTTTGAATGAAAAGTGTATAAGATACTTTTAAGAATTTGAAAATTTGATTCTTAACCTGAAAACGAGGGATATTGCAAAGTGCTAAATATATGAAAAATAACATTGTATCCTGCATTCTACAAAAACAGATAATTGTGAGTAAAATGAGAAATGAGTTTGCAATTTCCACCTGCCCAGTCTAATAGTGGCAATTGGCAATTCGTTTTAGAAGTGGGCGAGTTAAATAGGGTTCTAGCTTTACTTTAACATATCGAAATTACTATTCACCTCAAAAGAAAATATGTTTGACGTTTAAAAATTTTAGAAACAGGATTTAGTGGAACGGGGTAGTTTAGTACCTATTAAAAGTTTAAGTTTTATGCAGCATGTTCAACTTAAAATGGTTTGATTTTGGTTCGAGGCTAATTAGTTATTCTATCCGAACGGTTGCACCTCATCTGTTCCTTTTTCTCTCTTGTTAAATGAATATTATTATGATTATTATACTTTTACCTCGTCTTGTGGATTACAAACTGCTACTGGTCTTTACGTCTTATGCCACTGCCATCATCATCTTTCGGCCTGTCCATCTATCCATCTGTAATATTTTTGTAAAAACCAAACTCATATACAAATAATAAGTTCTTCCAGTGTTTCATGTTAGAAATAAGGTATATAACCTTACGTTAATCTCAGTAAAAAATTATTACTACTACTCCCTTTTCTTTTTGAAGTTTGTAATAAATATTTAAATCATTGACTGAAGAGTTGTTGTCCAAGCCTTCTTTACTACCTTTCTATGCCTATATGTAACTTGAGAGGAGTTCATAAATCAGGTGATTCAATATCAACTTTTTGGGGCAGTCCTGTAGAGCCTAGTTAAAGATACTTAAGGATATTTCGTAGTTATCGATAAATATATTAATATTTAGATTCATTATGCTTAAGAAATTGTATGGGCTGTCACAAGCTTTAATTTTTAATTTAATCTATAATGTTTTATAAATGCACTTTGACACTGATATGTCATACTCAGTGAGTACCTTGACAACAGTCACATTGCATTTAAAATTTGAGTTAGAACTGATCCAAAGGATTGTGAAAACAGATTCAACATCTCGTTTATGAGCAATCCCTTAATTTTATTATTTCGTTAATATTCTTTCAGTAAAAAGAAAAGAAAAACCTGCTCTCTTCATTTTATTTTCCTTGTCATTTTTTTCCACCTCCTTTTTCTTTAACATTTTCTGACTGATCTGAACCCTTCAATTTAATCTGATGATTAATATCCAAAGTTCTCTTTCTTCTTTTGCGTGAATTGGATTTTTATCTTTTTCCGATCTAGTCAGCAAAAGCACAATCTTGAATTGTTCATGCTCGATTGAATCAGAATGAAGATGGGGAATAAGTAAGTATGTTTGGAAGGAAAATAACATAAAATCATTATCATGGAATAAATACAAAATACCAGTAGGTAGGTACTACATGTTGGTTCACCGGTATTAAGGTTTAAGACAAGTGTTATTATTGTACTTGTTCTTGGATGAATCGCAGTAACGAAATATAGCGCAATGTGTATGTTGAAGGACGTGGAGGGCTTTAGAGTTAAGTAAGTGTTGTAGAACAGTTCAAAATCCCCAATTAGCCATAGCACTGATTAACAAAGTCACAATAAATTACTAACTATTCTGTTAAAAAGCATTAAAATCCTGAGACATGAGACTGCAATTTGAAAATGGAAAACATATAATAGATTTTACAAAATTGGTTGTATAATTTCAATCAAATATTTGTAAATCCTTTAAGCGCAGCAGGTGAATTCAATTCAATCAGATTAATTAATCTAATTTTGAATTCTGCTCTAATTTGACCCTAGTTCAACAAAATATTTTTCAAATTGTTACGATTTTCAACATGCGATGTGTATGTTGAAGGACGTGGAGGGCTTTAGAGTTAAGTAAGTGTTGTAGAACAGTTCAAAATCCCCAATTAGCCATAGCACTGATTAACAAAGTCACAATAAATTACTAACTATTCTGTTAAAAAGCATTAAAATCCTGAGACATGAGACTGCAATTTGAAAATGGAAAACATATAATAGATTTTACAAAATTGGTTGTATAATTTCAATCAAATATTTGTAAATCCTTTAAGCGCAGCAGGTGAATTCAATTCAATCAGATTAATTAATCTAATTTTGAATTCTGCTCTAATTTGACCCTAGTTCAACAAAATATTTTTCAAATTGTTACGATTTTCAACATACAAATCAATTTATAAACACAGAAACGTATTGTATTTATCTATTCATTATAAAACTTCAGTAACATACAGAATAAAGTTGAGTACAATCAAGCAGTTGTAACAGTATTTTTATAGTTGAATATTTTGATACTTATACTACCTTTTAAGTTTCCTAATTGATAAACACTACAAATTTTACTAAATATGAGATTGAAAGTAAAACAGATTCTTTTTCTTATTGTACTATGCAAGAGTTTCTAGAGTATTTGATTTTGAATAAAAAGTTGCATGCGATTGAAATTGGATTGAATAAAAGGGTTTGCTCATTTGTGTTCTTCCTTCAGAATATCCCTATCTTTCAATTCTTGAAAATTGACTCGAAAAAAATTAAGACGATTCCTTTAAAACTTTAGATAATTGCTCGCTACTTATTATATGGTAATAGTATAACAGGTTAAATGTTTTAATGTCTATAATTATTTTCACCTGCTTTGTGTGTAGTGGTGGTATGAATCGAGTGTTATTAATACTGAAGTCTTTGCTTGTTATGACTGTTATTAAATATTTTATAACGTAATTATCCCCACTTAAATAGCAGATTCTTACCCAAATTTAGGAAAATAATGAAAACTCAATATTTTCATCTATGATTAATTCTGGCATTGCTAATGACGAGAGAGTTCAGTAGATGCATTGGTTTTTCATATCTTAAGCAGTTTCTGCTGTTCTACTGTTTCTATCAATGATAGGGGTAATCATTGGCTAGTGACTTTATAAACTTAGTAAATCAAGTGTATTTGAAATATATTGAAATTTTGAAGATTTTTTAACCAATGACTTTGGTAATCAAAGTGTAGTCCCAAGACATTTAGTTTCATCTAACATCTCTCTAACTCTCATCTAACTACACATTGCAAATAGAAAGAAGCTTTGAAACTGACAAACACAAAAATTCAGATGAGAGGTCAACGATTTAATTTGAATCAAGCGTAATTGAAGGATTCACTTCTCATTGACATTGACCTTGG
This sequence comes from Isotoma viridis, assembly GCA_034696425.1. NCBI lineage: Eukaryota > Metazoa > Arthropoda > Collembola > Entomobryomorpha > Isotomidae > Isotoma > Isotoma viridis. The sequence goes on from JAQGAA010003052.1 coordinate 10,587, forward strand.
ATGAAAAAAGTATTTTTATACAATTAAATACCAACTTTTCATACTAAAAGTTTTATTATTAATGACCAGGATAAGTACAACTGTAATACAACTCCTCTAATAGGATACACAAACCACCTCAAAAATTTCTCTGAGCCCAACAAGTGATTTATCTCCATTTTATCTAAGTTACAAAGGAAGCTGTACATCACAGCGTCTTGCAGTGCGTTACCCACATGATGTATTCGAAGAAGTTTGACTTGAAGAAGCTCATACGATGCATGGATTAAATCATGATATCATGAGTTTCTAAAACTCTGTAGATCAACAAAGATAATATAAAAATGACTATATACGCACAGACAAAAGTGATCTTTAGACTTCTTCCCGTTTTCACAGTGGGCATTTTTATCATCATCACGAGTTTGAGTAACATTAACTTTTAGAATGTTGTTTCTACTTCAAATTTTATTTCAATTTCTACCCATTTTAGAGATGAAACATCACAAGAGTAAATTTCCCTAATATTCTTCATTTCTGACCAAACTTGACATCTTTGTTGCATTCCAAGCATAAAAGATTCGATAAGTAACTCTTTACAATAGAAAGGAATGAGAATGAGTGCCATAAACCATCTCAAATGTGCAATTAGCCAATTGTTCAAACCAGCAGGTTGCTAGCAGTATCTTTAACTTATTGGCTAACGAATTCATAAAATCGGCAATATTTTTTAACTTAAAATGGTATCTGTCTTCCCAAGGGTCCTTTTTATACGGAATAAATAAATTCATTTAGGCTAAACATGAAGTTTCCTCACAAATATATTTATTTACTGGGGTTATATACTTCTCAGAATATGCATCTTATTATTGTTATTTTCTTAACTAAAAAATAACTCCATGTATAATAATAAAGAGGCAAAATTTAATGCTTATTCGAATAACCCCATGTACTTTCAACTTCATA
>JAQGAA010003053.1:0-11530 GCA_034696425.1 Isotoma viridis
TAACAGGATAACTTTTTGTGTATTGTTACCAGGTATTCTGGCAAAGTCTTTTTTTATTAGATATTTTCCACTAGATAAGATTCAAAAACCCTTGTACTATGTGTGACACCCGTGTCAATGTGAAACGAAAACTTTATACATGCATCTCCTTTTGTACATCAAAGAAGTCTTTGGGTTTTCCTAATGGTGATTGTGCTCGATGTGACTTCTTTGTGAACCCTTTTTGAGAATGATGCGGAAAATATCTAATAAAAAAAGACTTTGCCAGAATACCTGGTAACAATACACAAAAAGTTATCCTGTTACTCTGTAGCATTTTTTATGTACCACAAATACATACCTATGCATACATTCATAAAAGCTCATCCTTGAATGGGACATTCGGTATTGTATCCTTTCTCAAATCTATTCATTGTCATTCATTTTCATATACACATTACTTGACACTGAAGAGGTACTAGGACTGTCATTCCGCAAGATAGACATTGACTTACTCGACCTTTACGTTCATCAGTGACACATCTCACATTGTCCAAGCGTACAATATTTGTAAGAATGACATTTTATGCAGTGTGACACCTTCAGTCTGAATAGCCAAGAAAATACAAAGTTTTATAGGCAAAGCATATGAAAGTATCAGAAAGAGAGAGGTGGTTGGTTAAATCTTTCATGTTTTTCATGTTGTAACGCATTGTTTGTCAAAAGTCAGACAAACCTTAGAAAGAAATGAGTACAATGAGCTCCTGGCCACATTACACAATACAATGGATAGAGGTGATACGAATGATGGAAAAAATCGTCTAAAGGAGAACTTGTTTGTTTGAAAAAGGAAACAAGTACTTAAATCGCTGAAGAGCTTTAGCAAGTGGTATCATATCAAGTCAAACTGATAAACTGACAGTCATCGTCACATATGGCTGGGCGTTATAGCGGTCTTGCCTGGACGGGTGATTGACTGTAAATTACATTTGAATGGGTGGAAAATTCATGGGATGCATTACGTATTTTTTACTCACAAATTCAAGACATTTCCTCATATTACTATTTTGTTTAGAATAGCAATTTACATGATTTTGTTAGAAATCTCAATATTTTATTCCCAAAAAGCGTTTTTTAATCGTCAATCATAATCTCATTCTACTATGGCTGTATATTATTTTACCCAATCTAACTGGCAGAGTGATTCCTTCAACTTAAAAAAAAACATATTTCTTGATTCTAAAATCTAAAAATTGATCCACTTCGTCTACAGACTTTTCACAAAAAGCACATGTATAATTAAAACACTTAGGGTGTTCGGTTTGATTGACAGATCAGCATGCCCAGTTGTTGACAGATCGAAAGATTGTCCCTGTGTCCCATATGTAAATAAATGTCTCATTTTTTCAGCCCAACCTCTAAAACTCTTTCCCTAAAAAATGAATGTCAAATTAAATCTTAATGTATTCCTCTCCATCCCTCAACATGTTAACTGATTGTATCTCGACGGGGGAAATTTTTCACGAAGTAGGCTACGGCATGAACACACGAAAACTTAGTTTCTATTATGAACTAATAAGCGTGTCGTGTCCTTAGTCCCAAACTTTGTAAGCTACATTTTTTGGACTTCCAAGGGTTGGAAAACAAGTACATAATTTTTTCATAAAGGATTATGAAGAACATGCTACGATACCCTGACCACTGACCTGACCGTCATGTTCACTCGTTCTTTAGAATTTCATTAAAGCATTTAGCACGAACATTTTTGTCTTTTAATGATGAGTCTATAAAGTAAAAAAGACACGCCAAGGAATAAGAAGGACATGCCAGCATTGCCAACCAAGTGAGTAAACAATGCTAACCGATTTTACCATATGTCATAAGCTCTTTTCCTTGCATTATTAGCCAGTATGTATAAGTTCCTACGCTTATTATGCATAGATCATCACATTATAGTAAAAGTACTTATTCATTAACAAAGGTATGACTTTCTTAAGTGGCTCATCAAGTTCAACTAATTTGCTACTAGTGTAAATTGGTTAAATGAAAAAATGTGTAGGTTTTTGTCTATAATTTATCAAAACCAGACTGCATCTAATCAAAAAAGACTTTTGGCAAAGGGGTTTTCATAGTGTCAATTGTGACGAATGCTATATTGTAGTAAGAAGATGCACTCATCTTGTTCTCTAAAGAGTTCTTCTACCATTATTATTGTCTGTTATTGTCATTCATTCATGATATAAATTATATAAAGTTTGAATCCAAAGACATAGAAGCATATATAGGATTTTTGTTTGGATTTGAGAAGATTGTGTGGAATAAAATGATGGTAAAAGTTGAGATGAAGCGACACGTCCTCATGTGTGGCATGGTTGAGTGGAAACCAGAGATGAGTTTTGGGTTAGACAACTGAGTTTCCATGACTTCCTTTGACTTTGGTTAGTGGTGGTGATGTTGTGTCTCGAGAACTTCCACGACCACGACTGCTGGATATTATGAAATCACATTGGAATAAACTTAGGCCTCGAAGACCCACCACCACCGGTTCTATGATATGAACCAAGCAAACCACGTTTGATATAAAGTTTTATGCCAGCACCATCATCAACAATAATAATATTATAGGAATGAGAGGACTCTTCTGAGGTGAATGATGCAGACTGGCTAGCCTGGCAGGCAGGCAAACAGGCTAGGCTTTAGCTGGATAGTTAGTAGAGGAGTACGATGGCAAGCAAAGACGTTCCAGCTCAGAATCGGATTGGTCTCATCGATTTTCTCTTGTGGAGGAGGAGCCTCTTAACTAGATTTTCTTGGAACGGACCTACAATTTCCAATTTCACCCAAGACCCTTTTTTATGTTTTTCCCTTTGCATCCAAAAGGCGAACACAGAAAGCTCAGGAAAGTGAAAGAGAAGATGAGCCACTTGCTTCTGGAAATGGAAATAGAGAAAGGTGAGTGGAAAATAAAGTTCATGTAGTGGCATACGCCCTGCTAAAAATATATCTTTTTTTTAAATGATATGAGACCAGAGATACGATATTATGTGTACCAGTAGTAGTAAGTATCAGTTTGTAATGTTTAGTGTATGCATGTAATAGTAGTAGGTTCATTCCAGTTAAAATGCTTTCGATCCTTCAACTAGCATATCAAGAAATATTATAAGAATGGAAAATACATCCCAAGCTCATAGAGCTTAGTTAAGGCCTAAGAGGTTTCAAAAAAAATACTCTAAGCAAGATAGCATATAAAAAGTTTACAAAAGACAAGAAAAAGAAGGCATATGCGAATAAGAAAGTAAAGAGGACTTTCGTCCCTATGCCCTCCTTGTCCAATTACCGTGTTTTGAAAATGATCCGAAATTCGGTTACCTTAACATATACTATGAAACAAAATTACCAGCAGAAGCTCTAAACTTCGGGTCAATATTGTCACCAAAGGCCACAAAACAGTTTTTCTTAATCCCTTGCAGTTCCCTACATAAAAAATACCCAGAGAGGTAAATATCAAATAGATTGGTAACCAAAAAAGTGGAAGGAAATGATAAAAAATGTGGAGAGACAAACGCCAAATATTTATGTGAACACCCGTATAATATTAGACCCTTATTTCGAACCGAATTCTCTGACTATTGTATGTGACTACTATCTCGTTTATCTACTGAAATTGAACTAACATCTCTCTACAAACTCTGGATACCTATTACTAAAATCTAATATTATCACTTCCTCTACTCACAAATTGTTCCTGCTACTGCTACTTCTATTTGTTGTGAAATCCTTAAAGAGAAGGCCTTAAGTCTAAAAAATCCTATCTCTTGTATCCTCCATGGGTTCTAGCATTTACAGACAAATTAAGTTTCCTCTCTAGAAAGTTTCCTTTCCTAATTGAATTAACATCATAGCGTTTCTAAGGGTATGTGTACACTGCATTCAGTTATATGAGGTGTGTATCTGTTCAAATCGAATTTTTGACTTAGGGTAAAAAAGGAGTTGTACATAGTTACTTTATAGTAGTAGCGTTTCTTGTATTGTGAATGAATGAGTGTAAATCGAAATTGCAACTTGTATACAAAATAAAGGGTATGATGATGATGATGAGATAGAATCCCCTGAAGGAATGAATCTGAAATGAATCAACATTGGAAATACTACAAGAAGAAATAAAGAGATCTCGAGTACATATAGGAAGTTTAAAACAGTTTTACACAAGAAAAATAGAGTTTGCAGATGGGAACTCATTTATGGGGTGAAGAGGACTCAAGGAAATAAATACGAATGAGTATAATATAATACATCGTCAATTGTGTCATGTCGAATGGACAATTATACTGTTTTACTACTAGTGTAATATCGGAGTAAAAGTAGTAGTGTGTATCTTTATATCATGTCAATCCAGTACCCTTTGCACTCCCTTGTTTTATGTGTGTATTCGAAAATGTAGTAGTAGTAGTAGTAGTAAATAGTAGAAGTAGTATCAATGTTGTATTAACAAAACCCGAGAGTCGGTGAAATGGAGTTTTTAGAGTTTTAGAGAGGAGTTTTGGTCCGTCAGTGGGTTCGGTATCGGTTAGTTGGTGAGAATAAACCGTTGGGTTCATTTGAGGTATGTGAATTTAGATTTTGATATAGGGCGAGATTATTTGTACAGAGGTTGAAAACAAGCTACAGAAGCCGGGGATGAGATCATGTTTGCTTCAACGCTTCACCGATATCAGACTTTGCTTTCGTGGGGCTATGAAATGAAACTGTTTTCTTCTCTCATATATTATTATTATGATCCTTTGCCATTCTACCACAATAATAATGTAAATGCATCTCTCCAATAATAATATTATTACCATTGGCAAGTTAAGCTAATAACTAGTAGTAGTAGTCAGTGTGTACCTTAAAGTAGCAGTACCTCTTGGAAACTAGTTAGTTGCATTATCATCATCAGCTGGCTTCCACTGAAAAGTTGGGATGAGAAAACACAAGTAATATGCGAAAACAACAGGGGAACCAACTTGTGCTGTATATATTACTTATCATAGCCCACTTCACTTCGGTATTGATCTCCAATGAGAAAATTCTCATGAATTAATCTCTTGGAAATTCATGTTTCATCTTTCTCTCTCTCTCTCCAATTCACCAGGTTTTATGACCTCAGGTCCATGTTTTAGCTTAAATACCGCATTCTCATCTGAGACTTATAAAAACATCTCCACTGTATTATGCTATGCCATGCTACAATGCCTGCATACTTTAGTGAGCAACTTTATTAGCCTTGCTACTCTGGGACCTGGTCGAAATTCCTCGGATAACATTTGATATTCTTAAATACCTCGTGTTCATTCACATATTATTTTAACAGTATGGAAAAGTAAGATTTTTTTGTATTTTAGGATGATAGTAATTGAACTAATACTTACACTAATAAAAAGCTTTACACCAAGTTGCCTCTTGTTGACGAAGGATCCATCATCATCATCACACTCCATCAATTCCATGCAATTTAGTTGCAATAACAGATAATCGTTGTTCCATGAGATGAGACATAGGAGTATTATAGTACAAATGTATAGTTTATCATTCAAGAAACATAAAAGGAAATTGACCTGCTGCTGCTTGCTAGAGTAAAAATAATACATAGCAGCAATAAAATCAATCTTGTAGAATCCATTCGTCACACAACACACATGGATGAAAAGAATGTAAAAAGTTAGGTCTGAATCGTAATCGTAGCATTGTAACATATGCATAAATATTTTATGATATAGAAAGTCATGAAAACATGTGGAATCATTAATAATAATGGAGTTTACTCTGATTCTTTTGTGTTCTTGCTTCGATCATTTTGTTCCGTATGTATTGGATTCTCTTATAGTAAAGATAGTATATTATAAATTATAATCCAAATGCAATTTTATTTTTTAAGTCAATCTCCAATTCCTTATGGTTTTTAAGAAAGCATCAAGCTCATTATGAGATAATATTCAATGTCAAAATGCCATATGTGTGACTTGGTAGAAATGTATTCAGTGGAGATTTTATGCACTGATAAATACCACTTATTTTTCTTTATTGGAAGTATCCCTATTGCATTTATATTGCATCATAGGATTTGTCATGCCTTTATTCTGTAATGAAATGAGAGATTTGTGCCACTTTACATAAGATGCAACTCAATCATTAGAAGAATTTAATTGCAAAAAAATAATATTTTAAGAATGCAATCTGATCCGAAAAGAAGTATCAAAAGTCTTTGTAAAATTTTCCCCAAGTTATTCCAGCGACACTTATCCGAAACCCAGGCATGTAGACAGTCTAAAGTCCTTTCTACCCTTAGAAGAAATAATCTCTTAGAGTTGGTTAACTCTATCCCTTTAATTAAAATAATGACTAAGGTCTTCTGTGGTGACTCCAAGGTAATATCATATATACATATAATGACAATAATCAAAATACCTTGGAGCATAAAGGGAGTTTTTATTGAAACAACTACGTCCTGGTAGGGACTCTGTAATGACAACAAGTGGCCACTAAATTACTATACATAGGACAATGAATGGTATCGTAATACATAATAATAGTATTATTATCCAATACTTCTGTTCTGCTTCTTTTTTACTACTAACAACCAGTGGAGTGGGTCTGTGACTTCAAATTATGTATGGACTGGGAACACTAAAGGAATTTCTTCTTGGTATTGTACGTGATACTTTTATGACATTTACTATCTAGGTAACAATACTCTTTGCATTTTGAGTAATAACATCACTTCCACTGGTGTAAGACACCAACCACCTCTTGTCTTAAGAAGATAGGACGATACGGAGAGGAAAATGAAATAAAGAGAATGATTATTTCGTGAGGATGTAAAAGGTTCTTCATCTTCGTCATAATATCGTCATCTACGAAGGTGGTAGATTTAGACCAGTCTTTAATAGTTTAAGAGCTTGATTCTAGTCCTCTGTTAAATACACATTTCTGACAGCAGAGTAAACTTTTAAGTGTCTGTGGTGGTTACATAAAATTGTGTAACACAGAATGAACGAAGAAATAAATAAAAAACTTAAAAAAACGCAGCGTTGTTAGTTTGACTTGGTTGATTCCATATAAAATCCCTATAGATTATACACTTGACTTACCTCTGAAGATTACCAGAGAGTGTTGGAGTATCCTGTTTGTAATGTATCTATGATCTCTACGATTTTCTACAATTACTCTGATGATTTATTTCTATAAATTATTGTAATCAAAGTCTCTATCAAGTGTACAATTATGAGCGTCCCTCGACCTTCTTTCTGGTTCCATGGATGACGGAGCATTATCAGGAGTTAATACAGCAACCTGTATTGTGGACGTACCTCTTTTGCCTCTGATCATGACCAGCTTCTGTGATTCCAGTTGCACTCTTGGACTGCCTCCTCACCACGCTTTTTAACTATTTTCGTGCTTATGCAATAATCTCACACTTTCAGATCGCTTTTGAATTCATGTACAGATTATTTGCTTATTTTATTGTATTCAGACATTAAGAAATTAATAAAGTTTCGTAGTTCGTTTTCGGTTTTATTAGCTAAATTTGGAAATAATTATTAAAAACAGTCTAGAGATAATCTTAAACACCGCACGAAGAACCTGAGAAATCTGAAAAGGTAAGAATCGATGGATGTCAACTTCCAGTCTGATAGCTTTAAATTCCATTACGGCGGACATGGATTTGGTTTCTTTTCTTTATCCGATTTTGATACTAACTCCGGAAATTTTGTGTATTCATGATATTGTAATTAACGTTGTGCTATGATTGGTTTCAAGACAATAACATGTCCAGGCTTTATTTACTTCACGAAAGAATTTATTATTTAAATTCATTATTTATTAGCCTTTAATCTAATTTGGCTCTGCTGGCATCACCCACGTATATATTTTATAAGTTTGACAGTAATTGTGTTTAACGTAAGCACATGCCAGATTATGTCATTCCAGTTCCAGTAGTTCCTATCACACGTACATATCATCATTGATGTAAGACATAATGTGATTAACTGATATTTGTTTTGGCAAAATTTTGGCTGAAATTTTCTTACGAGAATAATTATAATTTAATACACGTTAAATCAATAATAATCAATCAGATTATTCAATACAAACAAACACGGAAAGTGAATTAATTGTGCATCAGGCTGCTGAATAAATGGCATATTGCATCCTAAACTAGCAAGTTGATTGTATACTTTTATTTTTTTTCTTATATTTGAGATAACATAATACTGTACAATTTTTCAATATATAATATTAATAATAATTAAACCTCTCGGTTCGAGATAAACGAGTGGTCAAATTATTCAAGAAGCTTTAGGGTAGTTATTAAATAATCATAATTGGTTAAGTTTAACCTCAGGAAATCTTCTAAAAAATCGTAAGCAGGGATAATATTTATAGATTAAGACCACCTAAGATCCTACATATTATCAGTAACAAATAAAATCAAATTCAATCAGAATATACATAGCTGCTTTATATAGACCGATGAATGTATGAACCCTCCAAACTACGTAACATTTATTTATCAAGTATTATCTAAAAAACGTAGTATTTGGGTACATGAATGAAATGCGGAGAGAATTCTAAACCAAAAAGTTGAGGTAATATTAAAAGACCCTTCCTTCTCTTTGTGACTTGTTTTTGTGTTCTCCAAAAGTCAGAATTACCTTTAGCTTAGGTTTAACTTTTCTTGGATCATCATTATCATACTCCACCTGTATTTAAAAGGTATCTGACTAAATGTCACAGAAGGTTTGTTTAAAGGGTGCTTGACATCTTCATTTTACTCAAAAAATCAGTCAAGTCTACTTTTGTCCTACAGTCCTACCCTTACATGAGTATTATGCTTTTCTGTTCTTTGGTTGATACAGATTTAAGTGACAAAGTTCGAATTATCTTGATTTCATTCTGTTTTATTTTAGTATTTTAAAAAGTTCATTACACTTCAAGACGTTCTTTAAAGGTTTGGGATTTACTTGATCATTTAATCAGATTTTTGCACATCTATGAAAGGTCATCAGCAACCACTGGAACTTACCTAAAAGTCGTACGGGGGTAGGACGTAGGAGTACACTGCACCGGTACTGTATAAAGTATCTGATAGGGTAGCATGACCTTTAAACCATGTCCAAAATAATTAAATAAAAGATAATACAACAATTAAATCTGGAACAGTTGCAGAACAGAGAATTGTAATACTGATGCCTTTACTCTTTGTGGGATAGAGATGACTTTTAAAAAGTCAGACTGCTCATAATTTTTAGAAATTTCTCCCGAAATACTTTGCTTTTTACTGTTTTGCTTCCCTCCCTACAACATTATTATTTCTACTTAAATATTTTCAATTTATGCGTGTTAATTTCATGAAATTAAGTCAAAGAAAGGAAAAAACAAAGAAAAATATTGTTACTGACAATTTTCAAGCAACGTCTTATAGGCATATACGAAAACGACTGCAATAAATTCATCGATAAGATTTTTAAGTTCTCTTTGGTCGATTTTCCGACACAGACAGTCATTGATTCGAAGTGCTAGTTTTTACTAGTTTTTATGCTTATTTGAGAAAGATCTTGCAATAAGTAATAAATTCCTATTCCAAGGTACATTTAGGATCCTGAATTTAGGTAGTAAGATAGAGTTGAGAAAATCTTTTAAAATACGAAGAGACTCGCCTCCTCTTGGAAATGAAGTATTCTTATTGAGAATCGTGACTTGATTTCAGCTAGTCTCACTCAAGCTCAGGTATCCATAAAATTCAAGATGAAAAAAATATCCTAAAAAATATTTGATGCCCTCATCTTCAGTAATGGTACCATTCAACATGATACAAAAACCAAGTAGGAATAGTAGGTAGTTCGTTCCACGTTCTCAATGTATTTTACAATTTGAGACTTAAAGAAACAACTCGTTGCGTTCAACCCTTCTTATTGCTACTACTACACAGTCCACCCTATATACAAAATTGTATACAGAATTTAAGCAAAATACAATTTTACTTATATTCATTAAATTTTAATTTTCTACTCTCTTCCTTCTCATAAGTTAATAAAAATTTCCGAAGTTCATCAGCAAAGAACTACCAACATCAACTATCTTGGCTTCTGTCTCTCACTCAATTTTTGATTTTTCTCTGAACCTCCTACAAGTGACTCCCAATCGTGGTTTTCTCAGCATTAATTTTGCTAATTTTTTAAAAAACCTGCTGGTGGTCGGGTACCTTTAGCACTTAACAAAGTACAGCTATCTACTCCCAGGTTATCTTTAACGAGCTAGATCGACAACACCATTAAAAAGGGAAGTTCGTGATCTCAACGGTGTTGAATGAAAAATCAGATATTCAAATAGGAAATCATTTCACTTTATTTAAAAACTTTTTAAGAAACCTTTAGTTCACCATAAAGCTCAAATTTATTCTGACGATTCAAAAGTTATAGGCTGAATGCATTTCTAATACGCGAAGCAACACTTAACTTTATAGATGCAACCCCCTACTGTCCCTACGCAATTCACTATTGCTATAAAAGCAGCTTTGCTCTTAACTTTATGAAGTATGATGATTTTGAAAGCTCTTACAGGTCTTTAAGACAACAAGACAAGCTCATCTCTTTTGTGGTCAAAGCTATAAAGAACCATTAATCTTGGCTATTGGGTTAGTGGTATTTAAAAGTGTTATGAAATATATCATCAAAATATACCTGTCCATATCAATACAAATATTATGACTGGATGACTACTAGGATATTTCTATGCTGAGTAAAATTTAATTGGATTTTCATTTTATTATTATTTCCTCTTCTTATTTATTATGTACCTTCCATCAAAACTTGATGTTGTTGGTAGTCTCACCGAGATCGCTCCCTGATTATGAAAAACCTTCTGAGAAAAATAAAGCCTGGAATTAAATGACCTGGAACGATTGAAACTACTGCTCTTCAAAGCTTTCACTCCTTGTCGAGAATCTGAATTACAAATATAATAGCAGATTATAGTAGACCTTCTTATAATATGACTCAATACCAATGAATTTTAAAACAGAACTTAACATTTCGATTTGAGAGTGTAGCATATACATTATAATAGCAATATTATACAATTGTATCACCTTCTTTTCCCAAAACTGAGAAAAAAGCCCCACATGCTATCAACACACTATCATGATAAAACTTATGGCCGTAAATGGCTCTAGATAAAATAATTTTTTACGGAACAAAAAAAAGGTTCTCATGATGATGATATAATGGTATGACAAGAAATGATGATAAAATAGAGCAAGTATGGTACAGACACACTTGCACATTTATTGTAAGTACTTAAGGTCAATTTTCGAGATCAATGAGCTGGAAAAACCACGCGACGGCTGCACATGACATTCTTTGTGCACTACTCGATAAAGAATCATTTCTCTAAAAAAAAACCATTCGTCTAAGGAAAAAGCATGAAAACAGACGTTTTTTGCTAAAATACCTTATCCCCTAGTTTTTGGTTTTATTTCGGCTATTACTAGTTTGTAAGACAAAATAAAATA
>JAQGAA010003054.1:0-11529 GCA_034696425.1 Isotoma viridis
TACTCGTATTTGATTTTTTGGCACTACTCGTTACTCGTACGAGTAGCAAAAACCGCTACTCGTGGCACCCCTAATTTTAATGCATAATTAGTAAATATTATTCAGTCATAGTCATTCATAAATATAAACAACATAGGAAGTCATAAAAATTGACTGTCTGCACTTCATTAAGTTATTGACAAAAAATCGAAAGTAATTAAGTAAACAAGTTTTACGGAAATTGCTTTCTGGAGTTTGAGTGTTTTGATTGAGCAAATTCATTTTTTTAAATCAACTTCGATTCAAGTAGTGTGTTTGCGATATATCTGGTTTTGTTTTACAATTTGGGATTGTCTGGCTCTTTTCCAACTTTTAATTTGATGCATACTTGCATACTACAACTACAATACAGCTACAATTAAGCCTTCAGATCTCTTCTTTGCGTTGTTTGTTACACATAAACTGTATTTGTATCTCAATTGCTACATAATTTAATCGTTTCGGTTTCAGTTGATTAAAGCTTTAATCGTTGGCACTAAATTGTGCTACTTGAATTTCAAGAATTTCTCATGTGTAATGGAATACCTAGTAATGCCGTGGTGCAATTTGAAGATGTCGGATTATCCCAAAAGTACAAGGTCAAATAGTATACAAAGTAAAATGAAATATGAAACGTACATTTAAGCCGATTAAATAAGACATACGAACATAATTTCGGAATAAAACTTCCAACAAACATTAACAACAATTTTGTCGTGTCGACTAGGCTTGTAATAATAATCGTAATTCTCTTTAAGCCTCTGCGCTGCCTTATGTTTCATTTTTACTTTACCATTTGGATATTTTAATTGGCATGGTCAAAAGGTTTTAAATTACGACTGTTGATTATGCAGTAGTGGCACAACTTAGAGAGATTTTTCCTTGGACAAGAATTTTCCATTTACAAAAATGTTCGTATTTAGATTTTCTTTTATTATTTCGTGTCAAGTGAAGCATTAAAAAGGTAAAATAAAGAAATTATTTGTTTGAAGGATGAATACACTTACACACTTACTAGAGCTACTTTAACTATAAGCTGTTGTAGAAAATGGAACGGAAGCATAATTAGGTACGTGTGTTTCATGATAATGATTATACTTTTATACTTTATGCACTGTGCAGCTAAAGGCTTACGACGATTATTAGGTAGGTAAATGGGATTTTAGTTAATTACTCGGTTACAAACTGCAACATAAGTATAACATAGGCTAGCACGGGAATTTAAACATTTTACTGTAAAACTGGGTTTTATTAGTGTGCCAGGTGTTAAAGGTAATTGTTGTTCCTGTCTACACTACTATTCTGCACGTATAGTATATGTGTGCTGTTGTATGCATTGTACTTTCCGTCTTTGTTAAATAACTTCCTGCTTACAATAAAAGTACGACACGGCGACAGCTGAAAGGATGTTCATTCGTGTGCTAGGCCAACGAGTTCTATAAGTTTGAGTTAAACAACAACAGAAAAACAGCTTTAAAGGTTTTTTAAGCCCTTAACTTTATTTTATCAAATACTAGAACCCCAACCAACCCAATTATGCATTATTTGCTAATGAAAAGCTTAGCTTTTGGCGGGGTGAAACCAGAATTTCAAGAAGAATGAATATAAAATGAAATAAACAATTTAACCATAAGGTATTTAAACCGGAAGGATGTATATGTGAAGTTTTAGGTATATAGTAGTAGTGTATGAAACACTGCACATGTATAATTAAAATAATCGTGTCGTGCCAAACTTTGTATGAGATGACCTGCAATTTAGAAGCTGCGTGTGCTGTTGATTTGTATTAATGAATTCTAGTCATCTTAGTTTGTTTGAAATTTCTGTATAGAGTGAAAGTGCGAAACCTTGTTAGTATCTTAAGCCTACGTAATCTAATTGGCATATAGTACCTTAGCTTGAATGTGGAATGTAGGCATTGACCATTTTTGCTCTGTACAGTTAGTCAATTCAATCACATAGATTATTCCTGCATTTCCCATGCATTAATCATCAACATGCAAGGCTGGAATAGGTGTCACAAAAGTATGAATGAATAGCCTTTGATAAGTTTAGCCGGCGATGATAAAATCGGCGTGCAAGCTTATTCGCGCTTATCGATGTAACAGTCAGTACTTGTAGAACTTTTTTGTATGCATCAACCCTACGAATTAAAATATTATTTTAACCGAGACATCCGATACTTTCTGGTAATGACAGAACCGAATTGATTTAAAATAGTCATAATGAAGATCAGCATTAACAATATGTTTAATCCTCTTGGAGGCATTTACAATGCACCCATATTTTAACGATGAAATATATATTTCGGCAGCAAGTAAATGCCTCGCATGATAGCTCAACTTATAATATTCTTTCATGTGCTGCGGTAGAAAAGATTATAGAAGAAATGGTTCTTTAGAAGGATCAGCATCATTTTTATTAGATGAGGACGAAAATGATATTATTCGATTGGATTGACACGTCCCCGAAACGAGTTTTCTTCTGGTTGTGGTTCCATGTAAGTTCCGTTCCGTCTCGGAGTTTCATTCCTGTTCCAGGAGAATAATCCAAAGGAAAAGAACTAAAGACTTTCCCTGTTTCACCAAGCGTGTCTTACTTATTGCGTCTGTTCTGACATGGTCTATGGACTGTGTAGTTGTCTTGTAGTCGGCGGTTCAAGGGAATGCAGTTAGCAGTGATAAAAGCTCACTACTTCACTCACTTAGGTATTTCTTATTGTTGGCAGGTATAATGCCATGAAATACTATGGATGTATCATGTATATGTGTGTTGAGGTCTGAGGTACTGGACATGTTGGATTTTGAAAAGGATTATTGCAAAATTAATGAACATTGCTGTTGAACAGAGAAGAACCTTAGCTTAGCACTGAGGGAACGGAGAAAGGAAGGATCACAATATTTCATTCATGAGACTGCTTTCTCCCATTATACAACGTAAAGATGGTCGTGTATCTTTAAATCGTGGCGTAGTGTATGTGTAACTACTTTAATAGCACAATATGGCAAGAATTGTTAGTGCAATTCTAATAAATAACTATAATACGTCTAATCAGCTTCTAAAGTAAGGTAGGTGCGAAAGATGGATGATGTTTTTGCTTTTGCCAAAGCTACCAGTACGTGAGGAAAATTGCATATAAGCCACAGTCGTATTCCTATATTTACAGCCATTTACCTTATTTAGAAATGATCATTAAGAAACCTGAGGTGCGAAAACTCGAACACAGGTTCTAATACCATAAGTAGTTTTAAAAAGTGTAAATTCAGGTGTAGCAAGAGAAAGAATAAAAATGTAGATGTTGATACCGGTCGGTCCATGCTGAAATAGGTCGACTAGTTAGTCTGACTTTTGTAGTAGTAGTTCGTAACGAATGATATGCGAACAAAAAAGCAATAGTTAAAGGTAAGTTATACTCGTCTTAATACAAAGAGAATTATGTGTAGTACAGTATTGTAGCCTCTGTGAAGGAAAGGTACACGATGGATTTAATGCATTAAAATGAACTTAATATGACAAGTATTAAGGCTTAATGGTTAACCCAGCAGTGTACTGAAATGGAATTTATATTTTGGTATGAAAGGTAGTCGAATGAAAGAAATTGCGTTACCATGATCCATGTTAAAAATGTTAAAGGATAAGCTTAAGACTACGAAAAAAAGCTTAACAGCAAACTAAAAACGATATAATCACATTCTTGGCTCTTAAGAAGTTACATGTACAAGAGGTTTTAGCGAAAATAAATAGCTGTTCATTTCCTAAACACATCGTCATTTATTGCCGTAGCCTGCCAAAAAGAAATATTTAGAAGAGTTATTGTAATTACTAAAATATTTTTAACAGAAAAAAATTTATCTAAAGAATTTGTAATGCTAATTTCAAAAAAATTATGACTATTAGTTTGCCAAAGCCAACGCCAAGGCCCATTAAGCTGTTGGGCGTAAGGTGTTAAGGGGTTATTATTGTTTGGTCTATGCAAACAAACTAGAAAACTTTCTTTGGCAAACTAAATTGTTGTTATTTGACATTGGGAGTTTACAAGGCATTCAAGTGTGAAAATCAAATGACCAAGCCAATCTAATCATATTTTTAAAAAGACTTATGTTCATAGATTTAATTCAAATGTGTTCAAACTGCACTCAGTTGATGCCATTGCTGGGGTCTTTGATAGAGAAAATTAAAGTAAAAGTAGGAAGAAATTCAAGCAAATTCTTAAAAATAATTACCCATTCCAAAATTCAATAATCTGATAAGAATGCCCGAGACAAGTGATGTTGGTTGAGTTGCTTTCTTCGTACACATTCCATAACTGCTGAAGTATATAATATTTTGACTATTTTAAGCATACCATCATCACCATAGAAGATTTGCTGTAAATGCACAAATCAGTTTCCATCTTTTTGAAGTATAGATTTAGAAGCTAGGCTTAAACCCTCATCGCATCACTGCATTGCTAGTTCCATACAAACTTGCGTGCTGCAGAAACTTAGATGTAATTCCGTTCTAATATAAGTTAAATTATATTATATTAGTCCGTGAAAGGAGCAGTAATCTCTTGCAGTCAGTTCAGCCAAAAGTCCAAATCCTAGCTGAAGCTTGATTGGTCATAAGTGGACGGTAGACTTGGATGGTTTTGACAGTAATTCGATTTACGATGAGACATATTTGTAAGGAGAAAGCTCTGCCTTTAAGGCTTGCAGACCCCTAGGTACTTCATGCCAGCGTTGTAGTTGCTAACACAAACTCGAATCGAACGACGAAATACGATTCCAGTTACTTCTGGTTCTAGTTCAATCCAATATTGTGAACTGGATTCAGTTTCTTAAGAGCTCATTTCCTGTTTACTGTGGTATTCAGTAGCAAAGTGAAAAGTGCTTTCTCTAGAAAATAACCTAAAGCAATGGTTTTCTCCGGAATAGTCAACTTAAGATATAAGCATTAATACTCTCATTGCTGCGTATTAGTTGCACTTTACTTGAGATCTACTCATACTCTAATAACTTATAATACCACTAAATTATATACTCATGCACTCGCACACTTCCAAATCTCATGCTATGGTTATAGGTAATATATAAAGGAGTATATGGGGGTGGTTATCGCTTATTTAGCTGATATATTATAGTGTAAGAAATGTATTATAGAATTTAGTGTATTCAATATTGTTATGTTCACAAATCCCCTCTGTATGGCTGCGTTTAATTGGTTTAAGCTGAAGCTTTTCTAAAGTAATTGAGTAGTTCACAAAAACGTTGACTATAGGAAATTGATTGCACTTCAACCTGAAATGAGTCGGATGGATTAATTATTATATACTTTTGTTGTTACACTACTATATGTATTCATATATTATTGCAACGCTACTATATTATATTATTTAAAATGTGACACATACATTATGAACAACTGCGATAAAAGAAAGATGAAAAGTACATAAAACCTGACTACCACTACTGCCTTAGGCTTATAAACGTGGTGAAAGTAAATGGGTAGGTAGAGGTATGTTGTGGGAAGGAAAAATTAAATGGGCCCTTTACTTGCTTTTTCAATGTACCAAAAACAGTAAAAAAACGAAAAGTCGAGCTCAGTCCAAACAAACCCACATGCCAGAATTCCGTGACCTCTTTTTTAACACATAGGCACAAAGTGATATGAAATGACCAAAAAGTAAAATAAAAGTGTGTATAATGTTAATTTTGAGGTTGAAGCTTTTTAAGTGTTAGTCTAGTTGCCTGGCAGTTTGTAAGCTGTGATTTGCATGTCAGTGAAAATATCGACTAAGTTTTTACCTCGGGTACTTACTCATTCAGTGTTATGTATACACTGATTGCGCTTTATAGTAGTTTGTCAGGTCTGGTATGGCTCGTTATTGAAGAGGATACACTTTAATATGAAGAAGAAACCATGTGAACCTCGTTTGTCACATACAATTTATTACACATGGCCTTATTCAGTCTTTTTAGTTTTTTAGGCAGGTAATTTTTTCTCCAGAGATTTACAACTGTGTCTAGGATATAGAATAGGCATGGATAGAAAAGCTTAGGACTTTGGGCTAGAACTTGGGAATTCTCTGGAATATTTTGCATCATTATGCGAAGGATTTAGGATAAGTGCATTATGTAGAAGATAGTATGAATGCATGAAATAATGGGTAGCATGTCATTTTAGATTTTTTGGTAAAAGAGGTAAAAGTAAAAGTCTTATGTCGTAAAATCGATGTTGTAAAGGGGGTGGTTTGTACAAGAGTGTTGTAGCTAGTGGCTACATCACTTTTACCACGAAACCGAATCATTTCATGCTTTCCCTTCCATTTCATGAAAATGACTTTGCAAAGAGTGGGTTTAGACGTAACAGTTACTTACTTGCATTTGTCTCGTGTTGAGTATTATATATTTCATTTCATGTGTTGTTATCCATCAAAGCGTTACATGAAGATGTGATAGCACTTTCTCCAAATTGTATCCTATTTATTTATGTGGGACCTCTTTTGTGTCTGTGAAAGTCATGACTTGCATGGTGATGTTACGTCCACGGCATATGCTCATTCAGTTATTGTTGTTGTGTTCTTGTTCTATGTGGTGATTGATGATGAAGTTGAAGTATAGAAGTTATATAATTAAGGAAGAGATTTCCTACAATAAGGAATAAAGTTAACTAACTTATTTTTTTTCTTTTTATAGGTAAGTATCAATGTAGCTGTGAATCACGAGCTCAGGAAATTTTGACAAAGCTGTTTTGAATTTCTTACTAAACGAAAGGTAAGTGATCTTTTGGGAAACAGAAACAGAAAATTGTTGCGTTCCAAAAGCAACAAAAAGTCCCGTTGGGTCCGCCATGTCCGCCTTCGATGATAATTACAAGTTTGTAAACCACAACCATTTCCATAATGACCAAAAAGCCATACATACAGCTGCAATTAAAATTTTCGTATTAAATTTCACGAAAAGTATTAGCAATAATTGCTCAATATAATTCCCATTGTACATTGCAGGCTAAAATATTTTCGGGGTTTAGAATACTAATTGGTCCAACCGAAAATAAGCACAGGGAAGTAATTAAGGGGTTTAACAAACATCGAATTCGCAAATGCAATTTTAAAATTTAGAAAATTCATTTTCCACGTTGATTAACAACTGTCGCTTTCCATGATAAATGGCTTTTAAGCATGCCGCACAACATAATGCATAAAATAAGTGTATTAATACCGACTCATAATTTGAGTGATGGCCTGAATTTGTACTCACGTAAGAATGAAATACGAAAGTTAAAAGTTATTTTTGTTCTTCAAGGAGCAAATGACGCTTGATTAAGACTTCCACGGAAGTTGACTGAATTAGCTAAAATATAATTGCATTTTGTCTAGAGAAAAATAGAAAGAAGGAGGGAACCTACACTTTGAACCTGAGTAGTGTAAAAGTTGGATTTAGTTGTATGGAGAGCTCAAGGAAACATCCTTCTTAAAATTAGAAGAATGGTATAAATAAAGTCGACTGAGAAGGGATACTGTTGAGAGGCAAGATGGGCTTTTACTTAATTTTACTTTCCCTTACATGGCACATGATACTATTGAAACGAGGAAGCACACACCGTGTAAATACTAACGATAGTCTTCGTCTTGATAGTAACGAGAGAGAGAGAGAGAGAGACTGATGACGATGTGAATTTCGAAGTTCAGAGTTTAGAAGTAGAAGAGCTTGTATAATTAGCGAAAGTTTTGAGATGAAACACGAAATCTTACTTTTGCTTTGCGGTCGAGTTAGCTAACCTACATACAACCTTGTATATATACTCTAGGGTTTCTCCTTTACATGAAATAAGTACCTAATATCACATATATGTTTATATGTCATCTAAGAACGGTTAGATCAGATTATTACATTCTTATAATATATTTGATTGAATAAAGTAAAGATAATTAAAATACAGTTAAAAGGAATATAATTTGTTTTAACTGACGGTCAACAATGTATTTGGTAGCTTAGATAGGGCATTATTCAGCCGAGGCCGACATGTGGTCGAAGTATTGAAACCCTATCATGTTAATTTTATGATTCCATATTTAAATTTACCAAAGAATATATAGGTAACAAGCAGAGTTCATGCAAGTGTCAGTTGACCTACAAATAGTCAAAGTCAACATTTGCCAAAATGTGCTTTGAGATTTGAGGTGCACTGTATGGCCTCCCTCTCAAAGCAAGCTCCTATTCTTCAACTGTAATAATGAAGATGACGTAGCATCGAGATTGGATGTTACTTTTGATTTAGCAGTTTCTATTTCCAACGTTCATTTCGATTGCAAAAGCATTTCTTGGTAAAAGTGTCACAGAGAAACTGATTGAAGATGTAGGAAAGGTTTTGGCAATTTCGACTAAAGTGTAAATATAAGTTGGATGGATAGACGTAAATAAAATCCTTCCAAGTGAGAATTTAGGAGAAAGTGAAAGATTGATTATTCAATCGATACTAATTCACTCTCCCTGAAAGGTTTATAAAAATGGCAAGGAATAGATGATAGATCTTCTAAACTTCGAGTGTATAATAACACACATAATGATGTGTAGTGGTGGAAGGTGGCTTTGGAATTTCTCTATCGATTCGTTTGAAGAAAAGAAGACAATTTTATATCAATGGAAGGAGATGATACGAAAATCATTTCAATCGTTTCCCTAATATCTATAGAAGATATGGAGTGGAGCTCATTCAGGGGTAAAAAAATGTGTGAGAATTACTTAGAAAAGAATCGTCTTATGCTAAAAAGTAAAAAAAAAGAAGAAAAAGTGATTTAAGGGTGGGTGTCGAACAGCCTGAGAAAATGTTGAGTCGTTCTTCTGAAGCATTCTCTAAAAAAAGTCGAATAAACTTTAGTTTTTTACCATGGCACGTCTGTCACGTATCACGTTAGACTTACAGCATAATAGGAGCAGAATTCGTTAATTTACGGGCAATAATTAATCCGTCTCTGTAATGCATAAAAGGAGTGTGGAATCGGAATAGCAGACATTTCTAAAGTAGTGGATTACAATTATTACTACTGTATTATTTAGACTAGATGCTAAATGTAACACATAAGTGTCCAAAATGATTAGACACTTTCTAAATTGGTATAAACTCTACTTACTACTTAATTCATTTTCGGGTTTTTGTCTTTAAATCATTTTGTTATGGAGAGACTGTAGAAGTGTGACACGAGTAAAGTGCTTAGGAAATATTAGTTATAGACTGAAAATAGCTTTAAATACATTTGTTTTCATCGATTCTGTGTATCTGTTATTTCCAAACTTTAGTTTTGTTGGGTGTAGTATTACTAAGTTAAAAAATAGGATAGATTTAATCTATGTCAAGCTTAAATCAGATTAACAACATGCTCATTTTCTGTGACAGAGAATGTAGGCAAAACTTAACTTGTGATTAGCATCAGTAAAAGAGTTATAAATGTACTGTTCATAAATTTTGAATTATTGTTAAAAAGCTTCTAAACACGATTTTCATGGGCTAAGACTTTTAAAAGATTTATTTTGATTCAGTGCCTGATTTATGAACGACTCGCCTGATTGAAGTTGTTATCGTAAACTGAGTAAAAAATTTAAGATATATTATTTCCGTCGTGTAGTACACTAGTGATGAAAATAAGAAAAGGTTTGACGAAATTCCCCAAAAGTTCCTCTTTGTACTCAATACTACACTGCTACTTAAGAAGGGATTCTAAAAATAGTACGGATGAAAAGCACATCGTGATCGTAGTCGTAAATTCATTTTAAAGCTTTCCATGTCGGAAAAAAACATAGACTCTAGGATTTGAAGGTGGTAGAGAGTTAAGAGAAGAAGGTAAAAAAACGTAAAGTAGTAGAGATATAAATAAGTATAAAAAGTACCACTAGATAGATAGTTCATTCTACTCTTGGGTTTCAGAGTGTTATGGGATTGAATTTAGTTATAAAGAAAAGAAGAAAAATAAGAAAGGAAAGTAAGGAAAGACTTTATTGTAAAAAGTGCAGCTTTTTTGTATTCACTAGCCTTAAGATCAGTCTCGTAGGGGAAAAAGTAGAGTGGATGTATGGATGTTCTTACAATATTACGAAGTGCTACAGCTTGAAAGAAAAAAAAACGTAAAATAGAACCCATGCTAGTCAGATGAGATGAATGAGAGTTAAGCATGTTAAAAAATAAAGGTTGCAGTGTAGATTTTTTTTGGGAGAGACGCTAGTGCCATCGTGGGTTTATTTTTCAGGTTTTATTAATCCGGGAACTTTTTCGGTTCGGGGAAGAAAGTTGAGAGTGAGTAAAGTGCAAGAAAGTAGAAAAAGTAGTTGGAGAAAGTTGTTAGTTTTATTTAGAATAGAAAGATGGAGTGGTTACTGCTTTGGGATACAAGCGGATTTTAGAACTTGAAGCAAAAATATTTTTCTTTGTTCATTATGCCGTTCGTCCTGTCTCCAGAGCATAGAAGTACATGCTCCAGGGAGGCTTGGCTACGCTACAATGATAAGCTATGCTAGGGACAGATTGAATCGTAGATTGTTCACTTTCTCTTATAAAGTATTCATAAAATACCAAAACCTGAATA
Source organism: Isotoma viridis (assembly GCA_034696425.1). Classification (NCBI taxonomy): domain Eukaryota; kingdom Metazoa; phylum Arthropoda; class Collembola; order Entomobryomorpha; family Isotomidae; genus Isotoma; species Isotoma viridis. Next base: position 10,580 of record JAQGAA010003054.1, read on the forward strand.
CAATAGTATTTAACATAATCTCATTTTTCCTATTCTAAAATAGGCAAAAATTGAGGTAAAATGTTGCATATGATTTATGTACACCCCTTCATCTAAGATGTTGGTGGGTGGTCGAGAAGCAACGTGTCTTGTCAGTGTCGGATTAAAAATTATAAAACAATATTAAAAACAATACTATGCTTCTTAATTGTAAAGTCCAGTTTTTTAAGGTTTAAAGTATATTGAGCACTTCATCAGTACCGACTTCAAAGGATTATTGGAGGCTAGATAGCTTCACAAATAACGTTGAAGGCTATAATATAACGTGTGATGATCTTATGATTAACAATGCTTTGCTTACTACCTAATACCTTGCTTTTTACTGATACTTGCTTTGATTATGTGCTTACAAAGGGTTTGTAGACAACTCAAAAACTTAGTAATCAGCTTTGGGAGTTGGGATTGGACTCGGAGTGTCACAAATTCAGATGGAAGCATACCTTGAAGATGTAATCTCAACATTTCTAGAGAGACAAGTTTACTACTCTACGGTCGCAGCTGCTAGACGAACACCCAATGTTCCAAGAGCAACGGTGAGGTCTCTGGGAAGCTGGATGCAATGGATTGAAAAGGAGGACAACGATAGAGAGTGGGAGGAGTTAAATAACGAAATTTGGGTATAGTGCTTTGCTTTCTTTTTCCTTTGTATTGCTATTATTAGTTTGTATTTGCGCGATAAAATAGTTAAAATTTAGAGAAAGTTTCGGCAGTAAATGCGATTCCTTTTCATTTCACTGAATATCTAAGTTGAAAACGTTCAACCGGTTCAGCATACCTTACAAATAGAATAATGTTCTCAAAACGATTTACCAAGGGATTTATGAACATTGCAGATTGGAACCGAATATGTAGAGAAATATTTCAATCTGTATGAAGTGTTTTTAGTTGTAATTGTAATTGTAAACTACAAG
>JAQGAA010003055.1:0-11526 GCA_034696425.1 Isotoma viridis
TTGATTACATCTTTACATCATTTACGCCTTCTGCATGTCAAACTGTTATTTGTTCAGCTCTTAGAAAATTGAAACTTGAAAGTGTTCTTTTATATTTCCAAAATCCAGACGTAGGGTTTCTTCTGTATGCCAGCAACGACGCATTACCAACTCGTACCTATTAGATTATTTATGAATATTTAATTTAGTTGATTGAACTTCCAAGTAAATCTACAGCTTCTACACCCTACAGCAATTTCATAGAGATACAAAAGCTGCATAAAAGTTTTAGTTGAAAGCCAAGATACTTCTATTTTTTTCTCAAGACGAAATCAGATATCTTCAATTCTAGAACCTAGAATTTAAGTCGTTATAAGCAGGTCTTACGATAAGATGTGTAGTTTTTATGTAAAACTTGTGCAACGGCTTAAAAACTTTTGAAAGACTTACATAGTGTCAGAAGCATATTTAGGTTTTTCCAAGGTCAAACCTTGTCTAAGTTTATCTAAAAAGTCTGAACTCCACATAAGCCCGTACCATGGGACTTCACCGAGAGTGTAAATCTCCCATAGTGTCACAGCATACGACCACACGTCAGACTTTTGGGAGAATTTAAGGTCAGAAAGGGACTCAGGTGCCATCCATCTCCAAGGGAAAACCTTAAAAAACACGATATATTTCAAGCCACAAATCTCGAAACTCTCATTCTCATCCGTGCACTATAAACCACAACCCGCAACCAGCCACGTATACCAATTCATTCGGACACTATGCACAATTTTGAAGTTGTAAAGCTCTAAATTTAATACTGAACCTACCGACTGATTACTTCTTGCGTAAAGTTGATAATTATACAGTCGCAAAGACATTCCAAAATCCGAAACTTTTGCAATTTTATTCTCAGTCAAAAGCACATTCCTTGTTGCGAGATCACCATGAACCACCTTTCATTCATTTTATATCAATAGTCAATTTAAAACTTTAAAACGTGACTGTCTACTTTTCTCCCTGTTTTTAACCGAGATGACTGAAACGCGTTTCAGACACAAAAAAACGTACTTTTATTTGGCCTAAATGTTCCATAGCAAGAGCTATTTCCAAGGCCCATTTATCCATCTGAACTAGATCATCAGTCCCAACATCCTTTCCACATTTCCTCATTTGTCTCAAATGAGAAAGCAGTGTCCCCGGAGCACAGAATTCCATCACAAGTCCCAAGTTAATTTCTTAAATGGTTTAATTACGCTAATTATTACTTAGAGAGCATTGATACACACCAAGGCACGTTTGTTATTGTTCAATATGACCTTCATTTCTTGTCATATAAACCCCAGACAATCTATATAAGTATCATGTTCTAATTTCTTATTTAATTACCATTAACGTTCCAACAAACTCCATAGAACTTCATAAGGTTCTCATGATCTTTGACTTTTGCCAAGGTTTTTATCTCTGATACTACTGTTTCATGATATTTTTTATCTCTGTTAGGTTTTAGCAATTTTACTGCTACTGGTATTGACTCGTTTGTATACAACCAGAATATGCTAGCTTTTAGAAGGTATCCTTTCCAAACTGTACCGAATTCCCCTTTGCCTATGACCCTGTCTAAAATTATACAGATTTTTCAGGTCAATATTTTGAAAGTTATTAGATGCTGTTGATTTCTTTTGAAATGGAGTCAATGGAGCTAATACATTATAGAAGACTTTTTTAATTCTGATTGAGTAATAGAGCCCCCGGAGGGTTTATAATTTAACCTATAATCTTTTGTATACCAAAGCCAAGCTAAAACTTACCCAACTTTGCATTAACCTTATGGACTTTCACTTCTTGAAGTAAAATCTCAATATCAGCTTTATCTACTCCTCCCAGAAAGGAACATTCCATGCTAGAAGTTGTGTTGCTTTCCACATCATCAAGAAGATCAATCATCTTGAGAATATCTTTAGGCCTTTCCATTGCTAATCTTTTCTGTTTTAGTAGTTCCATAAAATATAAGAGTTCTACTAATTCAAACAGAAACAAAAGCCCAATCATCAACTCGTAAATATTTGTCCAAGTAGTCCAGAAGGGTGAAAGAGTTTTAAGAATTTCATTCCTTAGACGCATAAAAATGTACCAGCAAGTTGTAAAAACCATGAAAATTCCCATTTTTTGCAGACAGTAACGCTCGATTAATTTAACACTTCTCTGCAAAAATATGCTAAAGTTAATAATATAAAAGAATAAGGTTACAGTTACATGTATATTATCTAAAATACGTTTTTGAGTCCTCGATAAAGAAAGAAAGAATGTGGAGCTACAAAAATAAATGTCCCACTAACTCCTATCGCAGCTACCAGGAATAATCCTTAAATTTAAAAACAGTTCAAAATATCCAAAAACTTTCAAACTTGTTAACATAACTTCAAATTGTTTCTTATTAAATTGCAAAAAACAAACCTGGTTTAGAATAATAAGGCCGAAGTTCAGGGATATTCCAATGAACCAAGTTTGCAAAAATAGTGTATGGAATACTTATCTGAATTGAATAAAAAAAACAAAAGTTGAAGAAAGTCTTTTCCTCAAACCAAGGTCTCACTTGCCTTAAGTGACCTCCAAACCCTATGACTTTTTCACATTACATACCCAACTAACAACAATTTGGAATTTAACCAAGGTCTCCAACCGAATTCCAAGCATTGTCTCCCGAATGGGAATTTCCTTTTTTCTTTTAATATTCAATGTGCATTTCAACAAAGCTAAAGTATCAGGTCCGTACAGCCACAAGTAAAACATGTAGGAAAAATGAGCCCACAAGGGTCTCAGTTCCTTTCTTCCATCAATTTCATATTTCACTGAGTAGACACAGTTTATTAAAAAGAAGAGTGCGAATCGACTGAATCCATAGATTTTTATGAGGTTCAACTCTTCCTGTTATTAGGTTTCGAAAATTATAACAGATTCAAAATCAATTTTTGCTGAAATTTAATAAAAATAAAACTATTGTATAATTAATATTACCCTTCTCATCCCAATAACCATTAAAGGAACGATGGTAATACTTGCCAAGGACAATAGTAAAATAAATGCTGAGAGAAGAAGTGAAATATTATCTGAAACTTGATAATCAAACTTTTTATTTTTATTTCAGAATATGCGATTTGAGTGGTAAAATTTTTAGAAAGCATTTGAAATTTTTGAAAGCATTGGTGTCGTTGGGGGTGGTTTTGGCAAGACGTATAGTAATTATTGTTTAAATGATGTAAGCTATTTACCATGGTCAAGATTCTCAAAATCATTAATTTGCGCTGTCTGAGCTTCTGAGTTCCAATTTATCCATTTTTGCACACTAGGACCTAACATTACGGTCAATCCTGTTACCTATAAACAAAGTCAACAGTTTTTTATTTTTAATCATTTCAAGCAGATTATTCGAAGCCTCATTCGTTTATATATATCACGTAAGCAGTTTTGTAGATGTAGTTAAAATAGAATTAAGGACAACAGCTTTACATAGCATTTCTTCAAATTTTTAACTTTTCAATTTAAATTAAAAGTTTAAGTTATTATTATAATTACCGGCAATAAAAATGCATTGCACCTTACAATGCTTAATAAAATCTTTTCAGAAAACTTCATTCCTCTTGGTCGTCCTTTTAACACAGTGTAAAATATGAATAAATCATTTAATACTAAACTGAACTACCGAACTTCTTAAGTGATAATGATACCCGTGTCGAAAATTAATAGACATATCGTTCTAAAAATACCAACATATGAATCACTCAATTTCTTAGAATTTGTACCCTGGACTGTTTATTTTTTTGCGTTGCTGTTGCTGATAACTAGACTCTTCCTTTATAAATACAATTTTTGGTGAAATCCATTTTCATTTAAATTCATAAAATAAATATTAGTGACTTCTTATTCGGAAGGTTATACCTTATGTTTCATGTCACGTCAAATTTGTGTGGGTTGTAAGTTGGAAATTTTGGGCTTAAACTATTTATACTATTCTGTGGTTATCCACAATTCATTCAATCACATTCAAAAATCTCATTTCTAAGTAAACAATTCTGTTCTGTCTATTAATTATGAAGGTTCTTTCAGTCAAACCGTTGCTAAAAAAATGCATGAAACCCGCATTCACCGCAGGTATATATAGGTATAGGTTTTCCTTATTTATTCAGTTTAATAGAAATTTCGGTTACCTGCTGTGTATTAATACCTAGAAGGCTTATTATTAACTGCGCGTTATTCACTTATTTCAATAATTCTAATCTCTATACCTTCGCTTTAAAAGGTAGGGATAATAAATCCATACATTTGTAATTAAAACATTTGATTAGTTGATAAATAATTAAAATAAAGTCTAATCAACGGGTGAATGCGTTGTAAAAGGTTTCCTATAATATATTAAGTTTGTCAGTAAGGAAGTAGATATAGATTATTGAGTTGATGTGTATTATGATTATGACAATGATGACGATTATTTGCATTGTACAAAGTCATTCAACAAAGTCATTTAAGAATAGACTTGCAGTAAGATATTAAATATTAAATTGAGAAAATATATACATTTAGCTTTAATAAACAAATCAATGAAACTTTTAGGCATTAGGTTGCAATAAATTTTTTTAATTTTCAAAAAGGTAATTCCAAATTCGAATTAACATAATTCGTATCCGCTTTATAACACTTAAAAACATCAGTTACGACATTATACCGACAATTCTACAAGAAGACGGTAGTAGTGGTAGAACTGTTAACCTCTACCCTGAAACATGATAACAGTGTATTCCTAGCCTTTATTTTAAAATTTAATAACAAGAAATGGCCAAACTTTTAAGAATCTTGACCCAATTCTCTCACAGCTCAGTAAGGTAACTTTTAGCTCATCCTAAGTGTTTCCTTTTATGCTAAAAGTAATCTAATTTAGCGTAAAACTTTGCTCAAAGTATTCAAAACATAATACAATATATTATGCATATTTTTTGTTCTAAGAAGTTTTGAAATGTACATGTGCGCCCATAAGGTAGTTGTTCGCAGATAGAATTAGAAACACCAGGAATTCAACCATCCCATGTGGGTGCACAATCCACAAGTATGAAAAAGCAAATTGAATGTGACCCAAGAGAGCGATAAAAGGGATGAAAAATCATAATAGAACATTGTGAATGCAAATCTTATGCAACTTTCCTTATTTTCTTGGAAACTTTGACCTTTAACTAGTATAATGTATAGTCTGTACTACTGAGTAGTATTAGTAACCTTTGACTCAACTTTATTTATATTCCTGTATATGTAGTGACAGTAGTGCTTTTCGTAATAATAATGCACTCTATTTCTACTAGAGAATCATATATATAGGAAATATAAGAAACACCACAATTCACAACTACCTTTGTTTAGTTGGTTTTTCTCCAGCTTTGAAACTTTTCCTTGGAACAAGAACAAATCAATTCATTTGAGCTAGTTGCATATTTTATTGTGTTCATAAATTAGGCTACTGAGACTTTCTGTGGTTTTAATGAATTTTAATTTTTTATAATTAAAAAATACTTTTAATTAATTTTTTATTAAGTAATTGCAAAATAAATTGATTTTTACAGAAAGTTTTTGTTAAATAGCAGACTTGCAGCTTAAAAATAAATATGACCGTCAATTTCACAGAACCTCTCAATCTATGCAGCTAGAAAATAAAATTTTTATAATATGAGATAAAACTTGGAGTATAAGTTTTGCACCAAAGCCTTTATCATTAACAGTTTTAACACCCAGACAAATTATGCATCAATTTATGGCTGAAAAACTTTTTTCATGAGACAATATGAAACAAATATTAATTGCATAGTCACTAACTTATTACTTATAATTAAACATTCGCTTCAAAATAGAGTTTATGAAAAGAAGTCATAATCCAATAGAAAAGGAAGAACCCTCTATTCCATCTGAATCGGATAAACTAGGTAAAACAAATTTTAATTCCATGAAAAACAGTTTACTTATTACGAAAACTTTGTAACAATTCAAAAAAGCTCACACCAACACAAAAACCCCTATTTCCTCATCCTTTGTGAACAATCCATATAAAAGGATACAAAAGTGAAATAAAAAGTTTCTCAAAAACTTTCACTCATCTAAACTGCTTTCTTCAACTTTACCTAAGTTGTTAAACCTAAGAATACCCATCGTCAAGAACTAAATTATAATATAGTAGACTCTCTTCTTCTGTTGTCTCTCTCCATACAAATGCATGTATTATACCAACATCTAAGTGGATAACGGGATGGAAATAAATTGCAATGCAAAATTGGATTACTCAACTTCATTACCTTACTTTTGACATCTTCATCAAATAAAATATACAAAGGAAGAAGATTTCTTTTGAATTCAATTATAACAATCATAAATAGTTTTAACAACCTTAGATTTCAAATGCATATTGCACAAGCCAAAGAGAAGAAGCAATTTGCATGGAACATGACATATAAAATCCTTCGAATGTCAATCTTCTATCTCTTTTGAAGTTTTGCATTTATGTCAAAAGTCAGATTTGCTTTGTTTCCTGCAGAAGGTGAAATCAAAATCGATAGGGGATGTATTCCCTCAAATTTCAAAAATTCAAGGTGAAATAATCGCGTGTGTGTATGTTTACTATAAGTAATTGAAAGCTATGGGTTTTTACCAAGAGAAAACTTCCACATTTCCTAGACCATCCGTCTTCTTTCTATTTAGAACGGGGTTGCTGTTTTTTGTACTACTTTGTACTTTGTAGTATTATTGACTGACGTGTAAGAGTCTATTTTTTACTTATATTAAATGGATGGGCGAGGTGGGATTTCTTTAGTTTCCTAATTTTTTAAAGGGTTTGTTATGCCGTGGCTGTGATTAATTAAAAAAAGTAATTATTATTATTTTCAAAATCTAAAATCTCAAATCTTAATTACTTAAAAATTATTTACGTAATATTCACTGTTTCAATAACCCCATAACCAACAAGCTACCTTACGACGAATTTAGAAAAATCAAATTTTATTACAAACTTTTCCTGACGTAAAACGTATATATAAATATTAAACCTCAATTGTTGTGTATATTGTTTGAGGATTCTGAAAAATCTTTTAATTTCTAGACTTCCTTCCAGAAAAACAATTATCTATCTATTCAATTCCCAATTACTCATATTGAAAGTATGTCCGATCCCAAACCCATAATTCAACTCCCTACAAAACAAACTCCCAAAAACACAAAGCCCTAAGTATTTCCAAAAATCACAAGATCATCTAAAAACTAAAATACTCCATCCTCCAAACCTCCAACCCTGTAGTCCTTTCAAATCTAAAAAAACCCAAACAAGCCCCTGATTCTCTTGAGTCTTTTAGGCTCAACCGACTACTACTTTTTACTTTTTAACCTTCTTTTGCACTATCTACCTACACTTCTTGCTTTCCATACCGAAGCATTTCTCAGTATTGCCAAAAAAACTTGAACAAAGCCCTTATTTTTCCCAAGAAAAAAAAACAAAAATCACAAGCATCTCACTCAAACTCTATTAGTACCTAATATATATTCTACAACGAGTACTAACTAGTAGTAACTAACTACTAAAGCTGACAAAGGTACTAACAAAACTTGTTCATCATAAATATCCTCTCTTATTTCTACTTCTCTATCTATCTCTCACTTCTTTACTTCACTTCCTTCCTTCTTGTTGGTGGCATTTGGCAAAGACCAGCACAAACCAGCAGTACACTAAATTTTTTTCCCTTAAAAATCTTCATCTCCCGTACCGGACCCGGTCGCCTGCCTCAGCTTCTGTAAACTTTCTCAAGCATCATGAAAAAAGACAGAAGAAAGAAGAAAAAAAAAAGAATTACGTAAACTAAACGAGGACAGTTTTTGTAACTTAGTTCTCTGACTGCCTTACTAACTGTGTGTATGTGTGTATAGGTTGGGATAACAATTTCATTTAAAGTCAAAACCAGTACTGGTAACTAGTGAGTATTAAGCCGTACCTATGTTTTCTTAGACAGTTGAAGTCTTCACAAGATAAGGGAATTGAGAGTCAAGAATGTACACGGTAGTTCATTTTAAACCGAAAAAAGGCAGAAAAACTACTAAAGAAAGTTGTACATGGTTCTTAGTTAAGTACCTATAGTAGCCAGTACTGCGAAAATAGTCCCTATACATTTATTTGTAGGCACCTGTGCCCTGCCTGAAGTTAAGGTTTTGAACTGAAGGTAAGGGTAAAACTATATTACGAGTCTTGTCTTGTATGTCACAAAATAGACAAGGAGAAAGCAGTCAGTTGTGAGAGAGAGTAGTGAGTGACTAGTATATATTCGAAAGACAGGCAGGCAGACAGAGGGTACTTCTTACAGATTTGAACATCGGACACAAGGAAGCTGGCAAGTCTTTTCCTTTCCTATCACCACCACCACCACCAGTGGACTTCTAGGGACGATCATCAAAATCATCTCACCACCTTCAGGACCAACTTCCAATCATACACTGTAGTCACCAATACCAAAACTAAGGATGAAGATTTGTACAAGAAAAGGTAAAAGCATCAAATAGTAGAATCGACAGCTTTTCTTGCACACACCGAAAAACACCCACTTTGTCCCGGATTTCAGGTTCATTTTACTTTTACTTCTCTATCTACTACTACATACAACACATACAAAAAGATAGAGAGAGAGAGTTTTTGTATTCTAGTATTCTATCCTTTATCACATATTGCATTGCATTCCCATCTCAAAATCCCATGCATCTAGTACTCTTAAAGTATAAAGCTAGCACAACTCTGGTTATTCGTCCCCAGTCCGAATCCGGGTTTTCCTGTTGAACGTTCTCAACAACCCCCAAAAACAGTAACTACCACCACCGGGTTGAATTGACACTCTCTATACAAAATAAGTCTCATTTCGGATCTTGGGATAACCCGAGAGAGAAAAGAAATAAAAGCTTTCAAATCGAAAATCATTCTCAAAGCAATAATACCAAGAAATACCTTCATTGCCACTACAAAAAAGACACACACATCAAATCTTACACTTAAATCGAATCAAGTTACACTTACAAAGCAAAGAGGAAAAACGTCTCAATCGAATTCAGTCTCAAAAAGGATTTCCTTTCGAGTCACTGCACACCTTTGTGTAGTATCTATAGTTGTAGCAGTATTAAATGCTCTTCAGTGAATCGAAATAACTTCAATTGGTGTGGTCACCACCAACGATTAAAAACTCATCATAAATCTTAAACAAAATAAAAAATTTGTCGCAATTATTTTAGCAACTGAAAGAAGAAAAAAATTACAAAAAATAACCTGTTATTCCACCTCAACTATTTTACGACTATTCTACCATAAGTATACTAACTAACATCATTCTACCCTCCCAACCAACATCATCACACCACCACCTGCGTTGTTAATTACGATATCAACTTCATTAAGATTGTTAATAGCCCAGGATCACTAAATACTACCTGTAGACACTAAAAAACAACAAATAAATTATTACTGAGACTAAAACCTTTTATAAAACTCTTAAAAAATCTTAAGAACAAGACTTAAACAACAAAGCCTGAAGAGTAAGTACCGATTAAACTGCCACCAAGTACTGGAAACTGACCACCCTCTAATCAATTTATTTATTTTCTCAACCCCGACCCCAACCTGTCTTTTATCTTAAACAAAAACTATCTTCACTAGACTAATTGTCATACAATAAATTAACCAACCTTGTGTAAACTTCAGCATTATATGGATTCCATGTGAATTTAAAAAAAAACTTTATTTTTTTCCATACAGCAAAAATATTACCTTGACATATCTCACATCATCATCATCGCATGCGATCATCAGTCCCATATACATACACGTGTGTACATCAAAAAGAACTTTAACTAATTTTTTATCTCTTGAAAGTGTTGCAACTTCATAATAATCCTTACCCTTTTAAGCCGACTCCACCTGTCCTTTAGGACTTATTCATGTTAGCAATAAGAGTATAGAGACACAAATACAAAACTTCTGAAATATAAATAACCCTTACTAACCACTACTGTCTTTTAGTATTCAATTAATCTCATAATCTCCATCTCTTAGATATAAAAGTATCGAGTTGGGTAATAAAATATGGAAATCAATACCCGATAGCAGACAAATATCCTGAAAATGTAGCTTTTTTCTCTGTAATTTCATAATTCTCAAGTTGTACGGGTTGTACACACAAAAATCCAGTTTTTTATACCTATACAAACACTATCAACTACGTACCAACTAGAGGACAATACCAACCCGATTGTAATTTACTTTTACAGAAAAACTACTACTTCTTCTACTACCACTAAACTACCACTATATGTTACAATATAGCTTGTAGCAGCATAATGCCCAAGCAATAAAAAATGATAAGGAGATAACTCATCTGAAAATATCATCGTCGGCAATATCAAAAGCTTTTGCTAAATCCAATGCATCAGCAGAAAAATAATAATATATACATAATAAAAAAACCACTTGGATACTATCCGTACTAGTGGGAGACTATGATTACTAATATTACTCCTAAAACTGAAACTGTTCTTTCATAGAACCACGAAACAATGCAATGTGGAATAAACGCAATCGATTATTTAAGCAAAAATTTTCGATCCATCTCGTCTCGTGAGCCATAAAATAATACGAAAATAAATTCTTCTTTCTTTTCGACTTACTTACTGCTCCCTGGACTTGTCATCCTTATTATTCCACACTCAATTTATATGCAAACGGACTAAATATAAGAATACTAAACTACTGCCCCCACTGCTACTGTAAACTATTCTAAAAAGAAAGTTTTTCACACATAATATACATACATATAAGATTCCTTTCACTTATAAGCAGTAAGTAAGTCTAACTCTTAAGTAAACTTTGGAAGAAGAAATAACTTGAACTTTTTTGTCACTCTGTCAGCAAGTGTGTGGAACAATTTTATGCAATTTACGATAAAACTTTGTACCATATGACAAAATAAATTTATAACTTCTACAATATTGCAAAAAACCAATAAAAATATTATTATTATTATTATTATTATTATTACGTGAGACTCTGTGGGTTCGGAAAGGAGTTTGAGAATTGAGTTATATCATCATTTTATGTCTACATAATATAGTATAATGTATGGTATGAGAGGAATCTAATAATAAAGAATTCTGCCCTTCGATCAGATTGCATTCTCGTCTACTACTACTACTTTCTTCAACGGATGTAGCACACAGCACCCACTGCTACCACTACTGATCCGTATCACTGGATCGGTACATCACTCACGAGGAGGACTCTCTAATATATGAGAAGGAGGACACATACACACCACCACAGAAAATAAATGCTTTCTCTTTTTTGCAATAAATAGCCAAAAAGTTATGAACCATGCAAGAAGAGTGAGAAAAGTCACTAAAAGTTGTTTGTAGTAGTAGATAGCAGTGAGACAGAACGTTCCGATCCGATTTTTCGGGGGAATTTGGGATGAAATGAGAAATGAATGGAAATTCCATTCCACAAGG
>JAQGAA010003056.1:0-11526 GCA_034696425.1 Isotoma viridis
ATTTATTTATATGCCAATTTATTTTTCGATACACAACGATATACATTATACAATTTTTTTACCAAAAAAGTATTTTGACCATGACCACTACCCCTCATTGGCCCTCATCCTGATAAATAGGAATGGAAATTTGATTTTAATAATAAAAATAAAAATAAATGACGACTTTTACCGAAATAAATTTCAATTTTTTTTCACATTTTTTAAGCAAGCCTCTAATCTCGGAAAGGTTAAAGGTCAAAAGTGACAAAAGAATGAAAGCTTATATCTATTCATATTCCTATAAAATTTAATTAGATTCAATATAGAATACCGTGAATACCCCTCTAAATAATAGGTTTTTCTAAAAAAAAATTCCTACTGTCTAGTTTTTTCTCCTAGGGATGCAAAAAATGACGTAAAAGTAAAGCAGGCTAGACATGCCTGTTATAAAAATACTCATTACTTGTACTTTTACTAGATAGTAATGAGACAAAGAAATGAGAAGTGAGAAATGCAAATAAATGCAATTTCATGCAAGCAATCCAAGTCTGCAAAACAAAGGGGTTGTTTATAAGTCGCATGCATTCAATTCTATCTCTCCCATTTCCACTGATTTTTGACCTCAATTCCAAATTGCATAAAATCTAATGATTTGTCATAAAGGTTAATTAACTTTAATTAAAATTAACAGTAGCAGCAGCAGTGTAAAAGGAAGGAAAAAGCACATAAAAATAGACAAAAAAAAGAAACACATTGTTTTTGTATTTCATTGCGGCGGCCGCAAAGCGAGAGTCGAGCGAAGAAGCTAGACTGATGCTAAAGATAAAAGACTATTGAACCCAACGATGAACGGAACTCAACAAAGTCGTATGGGTTTTTTCTTGAGGCCGGAAGGAAGGCTTTCTTCGTGTATGCAACATCAGGCAACCCCCTAGCCTAAATGCTTCTTACCTTTGCATATGAAATCAGTTTCTTCCTTTTTTCTTCACTTTTTTAGTGTCGCTCGCTCGCCTCTACCTCTAGCTCCTGTGTCTGTTCTGCTCATCCTGACATTTTTAAATATTTTTCTGAAGAAATTTCCAATTAATAACTAAATTGTTTTGGTTGGAATCTGAGCTAATTTAATTCATAAGCATTTAGCCTAACGTTTGACCTGTGACCTGAAGTGTTTAAAGTTAAAAGTGGAAAAGAATGGAGTCTAATAAGTCAATGCGATTGGGACCTTTTTTCTGTGACTATACGACTGACAATAGGGGTAAAGACTCTCAGGTATGTAGTAGTGGAATTTATTTTAATTTGTAATTCAATATGTAATTTAAGTTAATTTATTTGGCAATTTGGCATAAAAGGTATCTGACATGAGCAGTTTGCATCACACATTCAATATTGAGCATCGTTTCCTTCCGATTCCAATACCAATTGAAATGCTAAGTTTAATTGATCGTGGTTGAAATCTGTAATGAAAATATGTAGAGCTTCACGGAACAGAATATGGGTTTGAAAGTAAAATTTGCGTTTTTAGGAGGTGGACCCTTCTTGGAAGAACATTTGGGAAGATGAACACAAGGAGAAAGCTATGAAATCACTTTGGAAATCGGACACTACTACCTATACGGGCATGGAAGCTAGAGGCAGGGGGAATTTTGATTCGCTGCCATTCGTGTCATGCTGGACCCCTGGGCTATCAGATGTGGATTTAATCCAACCATTCCGAAAGTTACCGTTGGGAAGCTGTTTGGATAGCTCTGTGGATCTGCTGATGGATAAAGAGTTGAGCAAGATGTTCCCACGAGTCAAGACTCCACCACCAGGAATTTTGTTCAACGCAGCGAGTCTCGCTGGTAGAGAATTGAATGAAAACCTAGGATCAAATTTTACATCGAGGGAAGATGAAGATGAAGCGACAGCAATGGGTGCATGTGGTGGATATGAAAAGCCTTCGTATTTACCGTTTGAACTTGACATCCAACAATGTGATACCGGATTTTTGGATGCGATGATTCAGCAATCTACTGATATTTTGGATTTTAAGAAGCCAATCACGACCAACAGGAAGTTCTCAATCGATAGTTCGGACTCGGGCGTGTCAAGCTTACGGTCCGTTCCAGCATCATACTCAGACTCGAATGATTTGAACTCGTCCTCTTACGCCGACTTGGAAAACATTTCGAATGTATTTGCTCAAAATCAAGACGATGAAGATCTAGACGAGGGTAATGTCGAGGGTCTTTTTGGACGTCTTGAAAAGGAACTCGTATTGGGGTTTGAAGAAACGGATCTGGAGGATAGCGCTGGTGCTGAAATCGAAAGACCTCGTACTGGCACTACACGTGCGGATATGGATGAATTCGCTAAGAAGTTTGGTTATGCGACGCAACCTCGGACTTCATTTTTGTACCGCCCACGGAAAGGAAAGTATCGTAAGGAATTTTGATGTTAATTTCTGAGAAGATTTTGTTTTCTTTTAGATTTTAGTTATCTGTTTTAAGACTGTAAAAGTAGTTCATTAGGGGTGCTGAAGTGTAAACTTTCTCTCCTTGTTTTCAAAGGTTTGAAACTTAATTTGACAATGTGAGTAGATCTTGGTGAAATGAAGTCGGAATGTTCGTTCTCTGAAAATGACTTTTTTAAACTAATTCCATCATAAATCACCATTCTTTTACACCAGAGCCCATGTATATATAAGTTGATATTCGATACTAAAAAGTCTTGTTTGTAAATTATGATGCTTGAAAAATGAACATTGATTGGCAATAGATTTAATCAAAATAATAGTGGCTTTTTAATTCGGATTTTTTTATAAATTACTACTTTTCTATTTTCTATGATCATGGGTTGAAAATTAAAGTTTTAATAGATTCAGACGAGTTATATATTTTTTAAATTGATCATCAAGAATCTAATTTTTGTTACCTCTAAATCATAACCAAGTCAGAAATTGAATATTAACGATACATTTTATACTCTAACTGAATAATCAACAGATCAACACCATTAACTATTAATAGAAAGTAGAACGTGTGAAATGTTCATAATTTTTTTGGGTAAATTAATAAAATCAAATATAATATTTGCATGAAGCTTCTTCGCACTATGGTTAAGCAAATTTGTTAAATCTCGAATGCCTTTTTATTACATGTACTATACATCATTAGAGTAAACCCAATAGTTTTGGTAAATTAAAGTGCTGGCCACTTGAGGTTGATTAATGAATAAAGAAAAGGGATTTCTCACACTTGAAAATTTTAAGGAAATCATCCCACAAACTCTAAATTAATGAGGAGGGCATGAGTTGAACTTACCAGGGACAAGGCATATGGTTCATCTTGTTCTTCTTTCCCCCAAACTTTAGTGGTTTTGAAGAGCCTCCTTGAAATTTTCAAGATTTCACACAATCACATCAGAAACCAGAAGACAAGCCAGGGCACATCTTAACGCTCCATTCTTTTAATTCATAAAAGAGAAGAAAATCCCATAAGATAACCGTGCAAGTACCTACTACCACTGCATTGCATTGTACAAATACCGACTGGGACTGGGAGTAATGCATATATATAAATTGAAATTGAATGTAGGATTCCTTTTTTCGCATGAGATTACTTAACACTCTTCTCTCTGTGCTTCTTTAGCCTATCCATTTAATTCTTGATTTTATATACATTGAAAGGTCTCATGTAGCTGAAGCAGACTTCCTTGAACCCCGTCTTTTGATAATTTGTGGCTTTGGCAAGCACAACTAAAAGAGAGACGATCTCTAGTGTACTGGTGGTGTTGGTATGATGATGCTGGTGGTAGCGGTAGAAAGAATAGGAAGGGCAGAGTTAGAAAAGGCAAAAGTAGAAAGAGTAGAGAAAAGTCAAGAGGCGAACAATTAAGTACTAATTGTCACCTTTTCAAAGCTCTCTCTCTCTCAAGATTCTTTGCTTGCCTTAACCCAACTCCTTTTATTTCTAGCTTTCACTTCCAACCAACCGTGATTTTATTTCCTTTGAATAACAATACCATTCCATTTTCAAGATCCCCTTTTTTAAGCATTGAAGCATCCTTGAATCCTTGAACATTTTAAATATCACTTTTCAACCTAACATGGGTGCATGGCTTATATATGCTTACATCTTTTTTAACATTATTTTCTTTTTCCATTTCTTTTGCCAATATTATTATTATTACTAACGATGTTGATTGATTTTTATAAAAAAATATATAAAGCAGTTTAATGGGGGCACAAACAAAAGTTGCATATAGGTCTTAGTGTTAGCCTTGTTAGGGCTTACTGTCCTTTGAGTATTTCATTTAATTGTAATTATAAAAGACTGTAGGAAATGGCCATTATGACTGTATGAGACATTGAGTGACGTCTTTAGCAAGGAAAGTCACGTTTTGGTCATTTAGCTTGTGGCAACAACGGTGGCAATTAGTTTGTACGTAGGTGTAAACATCCTACCATACCATAGAGAAAGATAGAGGTTGAAAATGTTTAAGAGATACTTGATAAGCTCCAATTTAATTTCCAATTAGGAAGAAAATTTATACCAGTGGTAGTAAAAGTAAATAAAGTCTGCAGGTGAGAAATGGGAATTTAAGTACAGGCAGAACAACACGTAAATAGAGAAACCTTTAATTAATACCTAGACATTGGAAAAGCAATACCTAGTCAGAATGGAGTGTACAATTTCCTGAAGGGATACGATACGTTCTCTATAGAGTTTACACAGTATGCGTAATAAAGGAGCCTAGGATAAACTAAAGTTAGAAGGACATTAAGAGGTTGTACCTTGATGGGCTATTCGGATAAGAATGGAACAACTCCATAAAGCTTACTTCCGATACAAACAGGAAACTGGGAGACGTAGAGGGATCTTTTGCATAAATTTATTTGTACTTGCTTGGTTTTAGGTTTAGGTAAGAGAGAAACATAATAGTGTCAGTATGAGAATAGATTGAAGAGAGCCCCATGAATATTCAATATTAGATTAAGAGAGATAAAATCAAAATCAATGGACTATCTATTCGGTCTCAGGAGCTCAGTTCCCGTCTCTCACTTAATTCAACTACTGACATCATAGTAAATTTGATGGGGATATAAAACAGTATAAGCTTGTTAGGACAGTCATGCCATCGGAAGAGCATTACACATTTAAGTCCATGAAATATGCTCCCCAGTGACCATGATGTTGTGGCTGAGTTTTGTTGAAACCCAGTCTAGTCAAATCCAGCTTTCATGAAGACCACGCAACCAACAGCAGATTACTTGCCTATGACGAGATAAGTTTAGTGGGAGTCTGGAAGTCTCTGAACGGAGTGAGTGACAACCGGTAAACAAAGATATAATTTTATATGCAAACCAAAACGGTTAAATAACCAAATTTACAGATAATGTTTAGCCAAGATGATGATGATGACAAATACAATGCTGGGGGTAGTTATAGCTTTCTCACTAACCGTGCTACTGCTGAAGATGAGAGATATGAATAGGGAGGTAGACCGTAGATGAAACCCGAACGTCTGAAAGTAGTGTATATAGTGTGCTTATCTATAGCAAAGGGAAAGCAGATATGGTTCTTTTCTAGCAGCCAACAAGGTCGGGTCGAGTCAGTCAAATTGAATAAGGAAGATAGTATTCGATGATATGAAAGAGAGGTATCTTTCGCACAATGTGCACCAAGTAAGTGGAAGTCCATAAGCAGGTTTACATAATTCCCCGGAATCTCATTAAATTTCCATAATATTACAATATTGTCACTTCAGATAAAGCACCCTTGCACAAGTATTCAGCTGCACTTTATCTGGATCTTATGTCAACAAACATAGCACAATGGAAATTTCTCGCAAGTGATGGGCTATGCAAAGGGATTGGATTGGCCACTTCTCGTCTTCCGGCAAATCGACTTCAGATCAGATCAGAATCCGAAACTGTAAGTTAAATTGAACCCGCAAAATAATATTCTGCTCGTAGACATAATGTCATCATATTCTATCTTTCTATCTATTCCTCGTATATTTTCCAAATTCAATGCATATTTTTGATTTGCATTTGCACATTTATTGCCTTATCAAACACTGCTTGCAGTGGCTGCGGTTAGATTGATTGAAGTTTTGGTATGGAAGTTGAAAGTACAAAACATAATGTAAATCTAAAAATAGGGTGTTTCAGTTGCTGACGTATACATTTTTATGTTCACAGCTTCTCAAAAATCTATTGTGATTGAGAAAATCTAGATATTGCTTTGATTTTATGCTGTTCAACTATAGAATTTGGATAGACAATGAACCTGTCCCATGTAATGTGTTAAGGAAAAAAAATAAAAATTTAAAATTGTGGCTGTAGATATTGATATATTGGATAGACACAGTAAAATCAACCATTTGGTGAACACATTCCTACTTAAGTATGCATGTATTGGGAGACAAGTGCATAAATAAAATATCATACTTTTTCTGCATATTTTCTGTAAATTACAAACTCACGATTCAATTAATTGAAAAATTGTGTATTATTGCTGTCATTCTGGTTCAAAGATTTACTTTGTATGTTTGTCTCAGTAATTGTAAACAGGAAATGTAGACCTAAATGAGTCATAAGTGTTTTCTGATACTTCTGATACTTACTATGTAACTAGGTACCTTGTTAAGGTGTCAATCATTCGCTGTCCTGATACAAGTCTCTACAAAATATCCGTATACTACTCTAGAGATGTATTACCTAGTAGTTACGCTAAATTGCAATTTTTTCGAAATTAATAATAATATGGCTGTAGTATTTTTTAAGAAGACATGAAACACCGAGTAAAATATTGTTGTTTGTTCGCTGTTGATAATGATGATTATTGATAAGTAGTATGATCGTACAAAGAAATGAATTTGTACCAATAATGTAAGTTTACAAGATGAGGGTTAATTTGACTCAAAAGTAAATTCAAGTTTTCTGGCGAATATCATTTTCATTTGATTCTTAAGCATTATCGCATCATCCATGCATTAGCTACAAGAAACTTCATTTCTCATAGAATCTTGATAATCTGGAACATATTATAAGCTAATTACGGACTAGTCATTGCTAGTTGTACCAATGATAAAAAATTAGGTACCAAGGTAGGGTGGATCTTCTACTGGTAAAACTAAAATCAACATGCGAAATGCAATAACTCGTTAGGTATGAGAACATGAGATCCCAGGGTTGTTGTGGAATTGTTAAAGCTAGAAAAGCAGAAACAACGCATCAGGCAATGGCAAGATTGACATGGCATGATGATGTGCATAAATTCTGAAGAATTTCAACGCCTGGTTGAATGTACACAAATGAGTTGAAGGTATTAGAGCTAGGTAAATTAGAAGGTTTAATGAAAGGTCTCTCGACTCCATGGCTCACTGAAAAAGAACAATCACGTTATGTGTGTGCCATGACATGAGATGAGAGAGAGAGACAATGCAATGCAATTCTTTACAGTTGGAATGTAAACTGTTTAAATACTAACAATAAGTACCATTAGGGTGTATTGGAAATAATTGTATAATTTATACTATCAGAATACTAAGAGTGAATTAAATAGACAGTTCAGGGTTTAATTGATTTGATATGTGCTTTTATAAAAAGAAACTGCAGCTCAAGTGCTTTCATCCAGCCGCCGTGTTTGCATCTTTTAATGAGAAAGCTTAGTTAGTTGTAATGTAATTGCAAAATTTAATTCTGGTTATGATACTTTAATGAGGTATCAGTGACATTTGTTCGTGCTTAAGCTAGTAAAACACAAAAGAGGCTTTTACCAATTTAGGTTGAAATTAATGGAATCCAATGATACTGTTCAATAAAGTCAGGTTGAGCTAAAGGAATAAGCGAACGAACGGTGGTGAATAAACAAAGTTAAGATATAAAAATACAAACGATTAAATAGCCATAAACAGTCCTCAAACAGAATCCTCAAAAGCATTAGCATTATATTTGAATATGGGACACTTTGAAAAAAAAAGGATTTTTATTATAAATGAACGGAATTCGATTTTTTAAATGATGATTTGTATGAATTTACATTTGTTTGTGGCACAAGACAAAAATATTAAGGTTTCTTAAAGAGAAATTTAGAAAACTTACAGCCTTCAGCATTTCTTCTCTTTTTCTATTGCCTGCAAAAGAATAGTTTTAAATTTGCAAATGAGTTAATTAAGTAAAAAAATGAATATTAAAAGCATAGAATACAAAATCTACGGTGGGCATAGTTGCACATTAAATTTCTTTTTACAAGTGATAAAGACCCACCTAATAGTAAACTAGGTTTAATATGTTTTGGTATGTAACTTAAAACTTTATATTATCACCAATGTACCTCTTCTTAATAATAATTAACACCTTTGAAATTTGAATAAGATTGTGTATGAAACAAACGGCCAAACAAATTTGCATATTACGAACTGGGTGTATCTTTATTATGGCTTAAAGCGAGGAAATTGATATTAAGTTTGGTTTTTACTATTTTAAAATTAAAGTGAATTCAAATGCAGTTTTCTGTTTAGAGATTGAATCTTTTGCAGATGTACGATGCTTGATTGCCTACATAGTTTTAGTCTTTCATGAAATAATAGAGTTTCCTTGGGCTGGCTGTGAGGAAACAAGTCAAAGTACCTACACTGAATTTATTTAATGAAAAATTACCTTCCAAGGCTTATTAGAGTTTCAAATAAAACATAAAACTATTGAACGTTCTCTGCATGAGGATCTGTTTTTTTAAACAATGTAAATTTAAAGCAAATTATTTAATCCCCAGCAAAAAACCCCTCGACCGGGTTCCATATCAGATCAGAGGTGAAAGATGTTGAAGTTAAAAAGCAGCTAGGTAACAAATGTCCCAGAAGTTGAGAATTTATGGCCGTAATTCTTTTTCCATTAAACAAGTGTGATTTTTATTCCTGATCAAGAGGAATTTAATCAGTGATATCAAGTCTGGTGAGTTTTTACACGTGATTTTTATTGATTTTAAATTAGCACCTGTGGGCTGCTTTTACACACATTCACATGTTGTAAAAACATATATGCCATGTATGGTAGAGTTTATTACATTTTAAATCAATACCATAGACTAACCCAAGAGGATTCAAAATCACTTAAGTCGACAAAATCAATTAGATTATATTCACAAAACTAGAGAGTACAATGAAGAAATTGGTATTGCAAGAAACACAAGAATTATCATAAATATTTGCATTTACAATAAAAAGAAGTATTGAGGTTAGTTAAAACGATTTCTCTATTACACGTTTTAAAAAAGGTAGAAAACTACAATTTGAAATAATACATTTTTTTAAACTTCAATCCAATATATTTTACAAGAAATATAGATAAAGTATGTAGATCTAGTATATACACGGCTATTAAAAACATGCTTGTATAATCACACTAGTTGCTGTAGTTGTTGCTTATAGTTAGCACTTTCTCGAAAAATGTCATGAGTGAGAAACTACTTACAATTTGTTAGAAGATTCCCATGTAAAAATAAATTAAGTCACATCTCTTGAAATTCGAACCGGTTCTAGATTTACCACAGTCGCTAGATTTACAGATTTGTTACAAAAAGACTTGAGTATACATTTGAAGACATGGGAATAATGTTCATCACACATATAGATATCTGGTTTTTGGTCCTTTTTGCTTAGGGTGTGTTTTGGCTTGTAAACCCAGAGCATGAGAGAAGAGTAAAGTGCAAGTTCAAGTTCTGTACTTTTTCAACTTCAAATTATTAGAGGGTTGTTCTTTTAGAGATGAAAAACAAATAAACATTGTGGATTTGAAGTAGATTTAAACGTAGCCTTCTTGGATCTGTGTGTGAGTAAAAGTAAAACATTAAACAGAATTACGTAAAAAATCATCAGTCAGGCATAAGATTCGACTGGGACGATTGAATGAAAAAGAGATTCCTAAAGATTTCAAATGATTTTAAACTTTTGCTTGTGTACTCAGAATTGACTTTGGGATTAGGATTATCTCGTCGAAAATAAATAATTGAGATGTTTTCTTAACTTAACTTTTACATTTTATGAAACACGTATTATTTCTAAATGATTGAGTTTGATAAGAAATAAAATGAACAAAATCAAAACCGAGGTATTATCAATGTGATTGTATATGCAATGTCATACTCTCTGATGTAGGAATTCAATTTAGTTTATATTTCATTTCAATCTGACTGCCATGCTTTCAGCGGGGCTCCATCGTCATTGTATCACATTTCATTTTCAATTCAATACCCCCTACTATGATTATCATTTTTAACTAAATCTTAAGAAACGACATTCCGTTTAAATCTAAAGCCTGATTTGTATTAGCTTTCTTAAATCTTTACTTCGTTTATGACATGCATTTTGCCGTAAAACATTATTGATATTTTATGAAAGCGTATATACAAATAATAGGTATGTACAAATTCAATGTGGAACATTTAAATTTCAACTTATTTCTTAGTTTCTTTAAAAGGTTTTGTATGGTGATTGAGAAAACATATTGAATTTATTGTTGTGCATTTCACACAACCAAAATGTTCAATACAAATATGCCATGCCCTTGATTGTGTGATGGAAGTGGAACAATTTGTTGTTATTTATTATGAATAAGAATCCTACTCATTCAAGTATGGAAAGTTTTCTAAATAATATGTATACAATCGGAATAAATTATTGTGTGTTTAATTTCTATATGCCAAAAAAGTTCTCAAAATATCTTAAGAGATTTAGTTATTTTAATTCTTTAAAAGCTTTTCTTCACTCTCTTGAGATAGTTATTATGATTATTCGGAGTCCACAAAAACAACGATGATGGACAGCTAAGCTGTTCACCTAAAAAGCAATGTCACACTTACCACTCTCTGAGATGTAAGTTAAGTACCTATCCGCCCACCCAAGGGTTAACATCCCCTCTGGAATATTACTGTACTTAAGGTGGTAGGGAGACTCCTTCCAGAGAGTAGAAGTGAGTGAAAGTTGATCATAGTTCGTTAGCATTATATACTTGCTATGTCAGTATACATAGACCATATAGTGGTGTAAGCGAGAAAAAGACAGGCTTAAAAGACGATGAGAATGAGAAGGTGAAAGGCGGAAGATGAAGAAGAACAATAGGAGATTCAGCAATCGTTTTGTCTCCGTCAACCCGTCCGTCCAACACTTTCCCATCCATCCATCCTTCTTCCCACTACTGCCTCTTGTATCTTGTCTTTCTCACAATGTTATAGCTAACAGTACACACTCTATAAGGGATTCTAGGTGAGTACAGCTACTGCTGTACTCACTACTACTACTACCCACCGACATAATAATCCATCCAACATTCAGCATCCTCATCCATCCAACCCATAGATCTAACATCAACATCTCTCACACTTTCTCCAAAACTCCTTTCTCTTTCTCTCTAACTCACTTCCCTAACATTTACTCCGTTCAGAGGTTTTCAAAAACTTAATTTTGCCAATTTATAATCTGCCACTAGTGCACTGTTTCCTTCGTCCTTACTAAAAACTATTACTACTACTCTCTCCCATCTATTTCACGTTCCCTCTTCTC
>JAQGAA010003057.1:0-11524 GCA_034696425.1 Isotoma viridis
CTTGTTTTAATCTGTGTTAAAGTATTTGGAAGACTTGCTTTACGGTGTCTATAGTGGAAGCTTGCGAGTCTGAAGTGGTCAATAATTTTCAGTCGAGCTCTTGCTGCATTTTTGAATTGAATTCTCTTGTCAGTATCCTTGTCGATAGGTACAACATATGAGCAGATGGGATAGCCTGGATAAGGACACTGTAAGCAATGCAGTCCTTCCAAAGGACTTAAATTTTGTAATCTGTCTTGAGTTTGACCGCTGGATCCGGCACCCATTAAGGCACAGTTGGTTTCTTTTTTTGACTTCTTATTCAGTGGTTCATCACTGTAAAAATATATTTTCCAATTAATCTCTTTCTAAAAATAGCAAACGCTTAATAAGCTAACACTTATTTATGCGATAGGTTGGCTACTAATTCGACAAAAAGCTACTACAACTAATTACTTTTTTTGACAAAAATAGAAATAAGCTGAACTGTACTGAACTACAAGACAAAACGCTTATTTATAGCTTTCATAGCTTGTTTTTTTTACTATGTGTGGCCTTCGCCTTACCGTATTGAGTGCAGGGGGGCTTGATCTTCGGTGAATTGTGCTTGCAGACCAACATTTTGGTCAGTCGCTCCATTAAGTAAAATTTCAGTCTCATTCTCATCATTTACTTCCATGCAAACTGTGCTACCACTGCTTTCTTCTTTAACGTCAATGTCACTTTTTGCAGTAGATTCTTCGGCTTTACTTTCAGTTTCAATTTCTGAACTATATCTGTGTAAAAACGATAGTGAATTATATTTAGAAAATTACGAGTCTTTAGATTAATCTCAATAACCGTTATTTTTCCATGTATTTTGCTGAAAGCATTTTAAGATGACAAAAATCTAACCTGGGGAGAACCTCAACTTCAAACAAGTCATCATCTGAGTCTGGGACTTCTAACTTTATTACTACAGTGCTTTTACGTTCCTCTTTAAGAGCAACACCTGACATTGTGACATTTTCTTTTTCTCCTAGATTTTTTGATGTCGACTTTGGAGCCCTTTTACTGCAAAAATTAAGAAAATAGATTTTTAATATGGTTTGGATTGACAATGAACCCAATGTTTAGTAATTAGTATCTCCTCTTCGATTTGAAAATTCTAATTGATCCAAACAAAGAACTTCCTTAACTCACTTACATAGGGATTAATATAGGTTCAAACAAGTCATCATCTGAACTTTCAGAATAGTCCTCAGAATAATTGTCCTCTAGATCAACATCCATTTTAACAACTATGGTAGGCGGTGTCATACCTTCTGCTTCATTATAGCTCATTTCAGATTTTACTTCTTCTTCCACGCAATGGTAAGCAGAAGCAGACTTTTCATTTGTCTCTTCCAACGTTATTAATTCTATGTTATTATCCATATTATCCAAAGGACAATTCTTCGGATTAAGGCTAGATTGCTGAGGCTGTTTCTTAATTGTACCCACTGATGGAACTTTTTGTGCCTTCGATTCCACTTCTTTCGCTAACATCACAGACGGATTTGGTAATACCCCATGAAGGTAATCTGAACAAAAAAAAAGAAAACTTTTATAATCACAATAAACATTAAACCATCAATCATATTAGAGCACGAATGACAGGATGGATTTAAAAGCAGAAAATGATAGGAATATGATGATAATGATAGCGACTACTTACTTCGAGTCACAGGGGCCTTAAAAATATTCCAAATTTCTAAAGCGAGATGTCGGTTTACCATAACTTTGTCACCGAATATTGGGACTGCAGGCGTGTTGACAGCTGTTTTCCCCAAAACGTCCGCATTCCATTTCATTTGTAATTCTAAAATCTCAATCTTTTCCTGCAGCCTTACAATCTCTTCAACAAAAACTAAGCATTTTGAGCAAAAGTAAAGTTTTGATTTGTTTTTGATCAAAGTGATTAAGTCTGTTTGTGGAATGAGCAAGTACTGAAATATTTTCTTTGTTGCTTCAACAAACTTTGAGTTGTTGAAGTCATAGGCATCATCTTGGTCCGAGTCAGACTTCGAAGCGCTGCAGCATATCAAGCAGTAACTGTGAGTGTAATTGATTGTCATTCTCGTGCTCGAAGAAGCAACAGCAGCAGTGTCCTCCGCCGGCTCCGCCTCATCCATTGTATCCATCTCTTATTCTTTCACCTTCAACCTTTGACCTAGAACACATAAAGGAATGTCAGCGATCAATTAAATCCAGAAAAGCAGTTTTGAACTCTCGATCAAATATCAAATTTCACTCTGTACTTGTAATTCACTTACTTACCTTTTTCAACTTTCACTCCGCAAATTTGCAATTCACAAAATTATGTGTTTTGGGGTGAGACTTGGAGGACAAATAAGGTTCTCATTTCATTCCCCACTGCCCCACCCAAACCCCCATTCCACATTCCCCATCCAGAGCACGGAGACACCTAATTAATTAAGTGGGCGAGTAATTTCAATAATTCAATAAATAAATCTAAAATCTAATATTTGATTGAATAAAATTTACATGATATCACATTAATCAAATCATATTTGTTATTATTATTATTTCCAAAACTTTTACTTTTACTCACAACTAACTACCAAATATTATTGAAGTGACATGTTTTCTTTTGTTTTGTTTCGGTAGTTCGAGTCACGAGTGACGAGTGAGTATTGCATAATTGCATTCCACATTCAATGTAAATAAGATGCTGTTGCTCCCGGGTGCCGGGATGGGACAAGCAACAAGTTGTTCTACACTTTGTTTCCTTCTTTGCCCCACGTGTTGCTCTTTTAGAAGGAACGGAAGCGGAAGAAGAAGGAAGGAAGGAACCGTGATTCGGAAACCCCATGAGGGAAATGGGAATGGTTTATTTTTTACTTTAATTCCGTCGTGTCCTTGTGGGTGTAATACTTTGTTTACGTATACATACACAACACACTTCGTATTTTCTCTCGTAATAATTACAAATCGTCTTACTTTTTGCATACTGGCATAATTAATTAAGCAGGTAAGTTCTTCTTTTTTACTTTATTCATTTTTCGAACTGAACCGTTAAATCAGTTCCAGCCAAACGTTAAATCCTTGGCCTCGCGCCTCGAAAAATGGTTTTTATTAACTATTCCTTTTATTAATGTCCAGAAAAGTAAATATACATTCAATCAATCTCTAAGTTTCATATGAAAAACAAGTAATCTTTGTTTTTAAAGATGCACATATTATTGTTATTAAAGCGCTTTACATTTTGTTTTTACAAAATAATATACTTCGAATTCGGAGAGGAAAAGTAAAAAGTTGGCTTAAGTGTTACGTTGTAGGTTTTTTTCTGAAAGACAGGATTATTGTTTAGCACTTTAGCAGTTTTGCACAATTTACAATTTTCCATACAATCTGTGAAATCTGTTTTAACTGAAGTTAGTCATCGCATAGGTTGTGTTTCTGCAAGCGTTGACGCAAGCAAGGGCAGGGCAATAACAATAACGTATAATGACTTATTTTTACTTTATTGCTTAAGATATTTATTAGAATTATGACCTAATGCAAATAGCAATTTCATTCATTCCTATTCTACGTGACAGGATGTTATATCCTTACCTGGAGCCTTCTTCCTGACTATATAGAATGTCTTGTCTTGTCTGTTCACCTCCTCACCTTTTTGGCATGATGCCACAAATGCTACTTTAACTTATATGATATGATTGATGCCTTTGTTATAGCTAATGCTTAATAAACTTGCTACTTGTTGTTTGAAAGCGATTGCTCCAGTATTCATTTGTCTTAAGTAAGTCTGCATTCCCCATATATATATCCGCATGACACCACATTATTCTAATAATATTTAATAGGGATTAGTTAGTTACCATTTCCATGCAAACTATGTTCTCACTCTCACACACGCTTATTTTTAATTTATTGCATTTTTACTGAATTTGTAAGAAATGCCAAAGGAATTGTGAGAAAAATCTGAGAAATATAAATGTTACATTTGGAAGCTTGTGTAATTTTTAATTATCTTCTTGGGAATAAGAAAGTTTAGATTTAATTCCTTATGTCGACATAAAAAGTTGTAAGGGAAATTATATTATTTCTAGTCATATTCTCTGAAATAAATGAAGAAATTTTTTGTAATAAAAATTGGTATTGAATTTTTCATTTCAGAAACGTTTTCCAAGGAATTATAGTGACACTGAATTTCGGTTGTTCTCGCTTGGGTCTTTCCGCACATTCCTTTTCTACTCTTACTGTATCAAAATGCTCGCTATGAAGATTCCAGCGATGCTCCCCAGAGTTTCAAAGTGTATAAGTCGAAGGCTGGCCTACCAGAAGGTACTTTACAAAATTCATTTGATTCGTAATAATAATTCGTAATTTCGTAATAAGGCAATTCTATATTAAAGTAAATTCCCTTTTCCTTTTAGACTTTAACTCCGCTGATAATTCTTCAAGGTGCATCTCCAGTAACTAAAACTCAAAATCGAACACTAACTACTAAAACCTTATCGAAAGGAATTCAGTTGGTAACAAGTAGCAAAGAAATCATTACCGTTCCTGGGAATTCTCTACAACTTGCTGCACAAACTCAAAGTCAAGAAGAGAAGCCTTTGTGCGTTTTACTGTGCTGGCTTATGTCACGAAAGAAGCATGTTATGAAATACGCTCAATTTTACTTGGATCAAGGTTTTTCTTGCCTTACTGTGAACGTTAACCCTTGGCAAATTTTATGGCCTGTCAATGGAACACAGGTATTAAATTAAACTTGATAATTGTTATTTTAAATTCCTAATGGTGTCAGGAAAAATAATGATTCTAATTTCAGTTGGTGGCTAAGGACATTCTGCAATTCCTTTATTTGAACAACAATTATCAAGCTACAGTATTGCATGGATTTTCAGTAGGAGCATATCTTTGGGGAGAAGTTTTAAATATGATCGGTCAAAATATGCAGAAGTATGGTCCTGTAGTTGGGGAGATTCGAGGTCAGATTTGGGACAGTGTTGTTGACGTGGAAGGTACATCCGTTGGACTGCCGCATGCTGTGTTTCCTAACCAGGCATTTCTACGAAATAGTTTGGAAAAGTACATGAAGTGAGTGGCCGTTGTGGCATCATCTAAAGTTAGAATTAAAAACGCTTGAAGCAAATATTTTACATAATGGCTGTTTGTTTAGATACCACATGGCTACGTTTCCCAATGCTGCCACACAGCATTACAGTCAGTCAAGTCGCTGCTATCATAATACTATTGTGACAGCTCCAGCTTTGTTCCTGTGCTCATTGGATGATACTGTTGGACCTGTGGATGGTATCAAGACCGTTGCTGACAAATGGCAGGCAAAAGGGATGGAAGTAGGTTTAAATAATGCTATCGCTGCTACCAGTGAGGATTAACAACATTCATACAGTGAACAAACTAAACTAATTAGAATTAAACGTTTTACAGGTTGTTATGAAAGTTTGGGAAAGTTCTCCTCACGTAAGCCACTTGCATCACCATCCCAAAGAATACAAACAAGAAATGAAGGCATTCCTTGAACGACTGCAACTTGTTCCATACCCGGAGAAGTTTTTCGTACAACAAGTTACATCACGAGCGGGTTAGAATTTACTGCTGAAGAAATCGATTCCTGTACTTAAGAGTGTATAGTTAATGATAAAGCTAAAATACAAATTCAAAAGCGACCTAGAAGCCTATCCTAGAAGGCTTGTCCACTTCTCTTGACAATTGTTAGCCTTCTCTTGCTTTAAGATACAGGTCATAATCATTAGTATTTGTAAGCATTTACTTGACAATGTTCTTTGGATAATTTGTTTTATTATCAATTGTGAAGATGTTACAGAATGTCAAATATGATATAACTGTACCTCAATTCAGTCTTTGATTATTCAGTATAAAACTAATTGTTAAATAAAAATACGAAAGTATGTTCCAGTATAAAAACAAAAAATTGATGAAATTACAAAATTATCTGACCTACAAATTCAAGCTAAGTTTTATATACATAACCTGAGCCATTACAATTAAGAAACGATTTGCATAGTTTTTAGCGAAAAGGAAAAAAAAAGATTAGCTTATTAATATGGCTGACCGTATGATACATTTCATTATCTGCATGTGTTTAAATATGAAAAAGGAACAGAACAGATAAGTTTTGTAACGTCATAAATTGTCAATAGAAAAGCATTTTATGCCAATTGGAAAAATTGGAATTCAATTTGTATGGACAGGGGATTTACAATTTTTTCCAACGAACAATGGAAAATGGTGTTTGTCCAGTTTGGTGTAGAAATTGGGTTGAATTTAATAAAGGAATCACTCGTGTTTATGAAAATTTATCCGATAGAGCGAAATAGCTTTTGGAAAATACAAGATGGTTTATATTCTAGCTGATCTTGAAAATTGAGTAAAGCATATTTTTATCATTTTTGAAATTGGAAGTATTGTATTGACTTTGGCTTTAGGCGTTGTTTCATACAGCATGAAATAAAAGTAAATTCAGTTTGATTATGTTAGTTATATTGCAAGTCTTTTACAGTATTTATTCAAGTAAAATTGATGATGTAAGAGACTAGTGTTTTAGGCTTTAACAATCATAAATGGAAAACTATGAATCACAAAAGGATATCAAGACAAATGCTCTCAAGCGTTTCTAATATTTGACATTGACTCCGCTACAACATTTTTAAAAACTAAACACTTACTTGTTTTATTGCGTCATGAATTTGTCCATGGAACCAAATACAACTGCAAAACTTGTTTTAAAAGAGTACAGAGTAAGATAGAATGAGATGAATCTCAAATCTTAATTGTAATAAGGGATTTCTTTAACAATGTGATGATAATAATTACTCATAATTATACTTTCTTATTAATCTTCATCACTTGACGATATTTCTATTATTTCTGTTTCCTTTTGAATCAAAAATGGTCGAACAGCAATGGGGGGAGCATTGGTGACATGAGAAACTGGCAAGATTGATTCTTCTTCATCCGAAACGTCATAAACGGTACGTTCAGGCTCTGGCTCTGAATCTGATGATAGAGGTATTTCCTTTACTTCGTCCATAAGCGGCTCCTCACTCTCGACACCCTCTTTGTTCGCGCAAGAACTATCCCACTCTTCAACTTTTAGGCTCTCCGGTATACAATGTCGAAAAAAGAAATGCCTACACAGCATTAAACGGGCATTCTGGTGACCTTGTACTGCATACACATCAGATCGGTCTTTTGGGCTAAATTTTATTTCTTCATGATGGTCACATCTAGGACATTTAAAACATTTTTTCCCATCAACGACTATCGACAGTTTTTCGGGGTTTCTGAACGAAAATTCTTTATCGCAATGCGTTGAGATAAAATGGATGGAAAGTCGATGCCGAGCCATGTGCTGAACTTCGCTGATTGCATTTTCTTCACTTTTTGAAGAATACACGACCTCCGAATAATAATTACATTTCCAACATCTGTAGTGTTCTTTGTCAGTGTTATATGAAATTTCTTTGCTACCATCGCCACCTAAATTAGAATGATCAGCCATACTATTGAGCTTATCTTTAG
Organism: Isotoma viridis; assembly: GCA_034696425.1. NCBI lineage: Eukaryota > Metazoa > Arthropoda > Collembola > Entomobryomorpha > Isotomidae > Isotoma > Isotoma viridis. Next base: position 7,537 of record JAQGAA010003057.1, read on the forward strand.
GTGTAAGATTAAAGCCAATTGGAAGAATGATGTTATTCCCTTTGTATAATGGAAGATTGGGACTGTAGCCGTTGTCATTAGAAATTTTGTGCATGGGGTCGTGAACCCAATAATGATGACGAATGGCCGAGTATGCAGACGATCTGCATTTTTCTACTGTTTCACCCTTTAGGTGCTTTATTTTGACAAAGTAATCGCATTCGGATGGAGAATAAGCACACCTAACTATATCATCCTTTCCAGATCTCTCTTCGACACAATTAAATGGGTATAATCCTGGAAAGTACTGCCAAGGTGTCAAGTGTTCGCTTAAGAAGTGGTCCCTTATATTTCTTTTCCCTGTTGGTACCTCATGCCTGTCATCTGGATTTTTTTTGAAAACGCTTGTAAATTTACACTTGGGACTTGGACACTTAAAACACGCAATTCGCTCATCCTCATCTGGTTCGAGGCAAGCATTTTTGAGTTCTTGGTTATGTAATCTATCGTAGTGTGCAGTAAGCTTATTTCGACAAAATTGTGCAGGATCTCGGCACGTGCTTCTGAGTTTGCCAAACAAAATAAAATGTTTACATTTTGCCTCCGGGCATCGGTAATAATCAACACCTTCTACTGAATCAGCCATCAAGTCAGTTGCGTTTTTCGTAAACTTAAACTCTTGCTCGTGACTCTTCAAGTAATGTAAAGATAATCGGCTATGTAATTCCTTCCTTTTCTCTGCACTAGATTTACCGACAACGACAGTGAAACTACATTCCGTACATTTGTAGCAGTCCGTGCCATTTGCCGTTTTTGAAATATCAGTGAATTCTACAGGATTGTGCATCTTGTTGTAATGAGTGGAGATTTTAAGCCAAGCACGCTCTCTTGCCTTTTCGATGTCATTGGTTTTTGAATTTGGTAATGAAATAGAATATCTACACTTTGGGCATTTTAAGTAATCTTTTCCTTCTATCTCTATCGAAGCATTCTCAATGTTTTGAGAGTTCTCTGAATGTTCTTTCTTCTTTTTTCTTAGGTCACCCTCCTCTGGAGGTGTTACTCCTCCTTCGTCTTTTTCTTTTTCCTCGTATTCGATGGAATTTAGATTTTTGTGTTTGGACGCATGCTTCTTGCTGAATAACTTGTATGCTTCAATTCGACGCTCATTCTTATCTTTAATTGAATCCTCAATTTTATGAAAATAGTCACATCCTGGTACAACACATTTCAAAATAACATCACCATCCTCAGATTCGTCTTCGTAGCAGTTATACTTGTACAAACCAGGGAAGTGGTCCCATGTAAACATATGTTCTCGTATGAAGTGAATATTCAACTCGGCTGTAGACTCTAGCCTTTCATCACAATTTGTACACTTGAAGTAACTTTCATTTCCCTTTTTGATTTCTACTGGAACAACTGGAAGACTTTCTTTGCGGTCTCCAGAGTGAACAATTGACAGTCTGAAATGTTCAAGGATTTTCATTCGAGCTTTTGCTGCATTTTCGAATTGAGTTCTCTTGTCAGTGTCCTTTTCAATGAGGATAAAATGCGTACAGGTGGCAAAAGGACATGGAAAGTAATCAAGTCCTTCAATAGGGTTCAAATTTTGTATTCGCCCTTCGGTTTCCCCATTGAATTTAGCAATCATCTTTTCAAATGCATCATGGAACTCCATGTAATGTAATGACAGTTTACAATAAGGACCTTCGAGATTAGAAGAAGAACAAAGGAAAAAGTAATCACATTTCGTACATCTATAACAAATTTGTCCATCACTAGTCTTATCTGTTTTATGTAGTAGGACAGGGTTATGAGCCTTGTTGTAATGATAAGCAAGAGATTGTCGAATTCCAGAAGCTGATTTTCTTGTTTCAGTTTTTTTGCTGACAAAATCACATTTAGTACACTTAAAGTAGTCTACTCCTTCAGTTAGTCCCTCAAGTTCATCCAGTGTTTCATTCAGCTTCCGCCGCTGGGTCGCTGGACGGCCTCCATCCGAATCTGTTTCAGATTGATCGATGTCTCTTTTTGCAGCTCGCTGTAACCTATTGTTGATTCTTTTTGACATCTTGAATGCTGGCTCATAATCAGAATCACTGTAAAAATTAATTTGGTAAAAAGTCTTATTAAAACCTAATTAAAATATCAAGCGTTTAAGTTTAATTTAATTTTATAATTTTAATAGACATCTATGACATGAGTCTGAGAGTTGGCAGTGTTATATCAATTCTGATACTCAGATTCTTTTTAATAATGTCTTCTACTACTTAAGATTACTACTACCTGAAATAAACAGTACAAGGGAATACAATCAAGCACCACTATTTAACAATAACCGGCTGACAAATTACGTATATTTTTCATCTCTGCAATATAAATAGATGTGACCATGCAGCTCTGTTATTTAAGAACTTTTAAAACCATGCTCAATGTTAATTTAAAAATCTGACAAAGCGGTTGATCATTTTATAGTCAACAACCTCCTCTGTATGTTATAATAAGTTAATAAAATAGCACTAAAAAATACTGGTGTTCACAAATAAAATATAAAACAGGAGTCTCCTTTGCTAAAGCTACACCCCGAAGATAAAGGGTGCGTGATTTTTACATAATTAATCCCATAAACTGTCTATCTGGGGCCATGCTTTCATGTTCCTTAACAGAAAACAAATTTCAAAAAAGTCTACCCTGTGTCTGAAAAATTCTCACGGACTGATAGACGTACGCCAAGAAGATTCATATGAAGTAGCCAGCGCTACTTACCTAATATAATGCCACTTGCCCCGAGAACACTCATATCATTCATAAATCATAATTAAGTAGAAAAAAGTAGTATTTTTTGTCACTCACCTATCATGGTCAGATTCTGTATCTGAGCTCTCAGAACTGATTTCAAATTCACTATCAGAGTCCTTGCCTGCGCCTTTTTTAGTAGATTTACCATTAACACCTGAAGAGCCTTCATTATCTCTAAGCGCGTCCATAACTGCTTTTGAATTCATGTCCACTGTGTTCGCTACCATCACTGATGGATTTGGTATTGTCCCATGAAGATAATCTTTAAATAAAACGCAAGAAAATAGCTATTATCTTAAATCTGATGTGCATTCTACATTTAAATGATCATACAAAGCCTAAGACGAGGGTAAATGATAGAAATGATAATTAACTTACTTAGACTCACAGCGGCCTTAAACATGTTCCACAATTCGAAAGAAAGATTTTGGCTTACAAGTTCTTCATCACTTAATGTTGGGACTGCAGGAGTGTTGACAGCTATTTTCCCCAAAACCTCCGCATTCCACTTAATTTGTAATTCTAAAATCTCAATCTTTTCCGTTAGCTTTACATCAATATTTTCCTGTTGTAATTTTACATCACTTTCTTCCTCTAGTAGCTTTACAATCTCTTGAATAAAAACTAAACATTTAGAGCAGAAATAAAGTTTTGATTTGCTTTTGCTCAATATGATGACTAAGTGCTCTTTTGGAATAAGCAAGTACTGAAATATTTTCTTTGTTGCTTCAACAATCCTCGAGTTGCTAAAGTCATTGGCATCATGGTCCGAGTCAGGCTCAGAAGCAGTGCAGCATATCAAGCAGTAATTAGGAGTGTAATTCATTGTCACCCCCGTGCTAGAAGAAGCTGTTTCAGTATCATCATCCATATCCATTGTATGTTGTATCTTTCAGCGTTTTAGCTCAGACTTTCACCTTCAAGTTAAACCTATGACCTATATAGCATATCAAAAGGAATGTCAGAGATCACTTATCCAGAAATATAAAATATGAAATAGATTGATATGTGAAATATTTTTGATTAATTTGGCTTATCTTGTACATCTTACATTTGACATTTAACATTTACATTAACTACATACATGCATAATGCATAATACATACATATCCCATATTATAATTAGGCACAGGTATATGTAGCCAGCCCTTTCGCCCCTTTTAAAATCAAATCATGTAATTGGCCCTTTCCAATCAAATCATGTAAT
>JAQGAA010003058.1:0-11523 GCA_034696425.1 Isotoma viridis
GCGGTGCAGGAAAGGCAATAAGCCACGGCGTCTCTTATCATCACTTTTACTAGATTTCTCAGGAAAGGATTATTGCAGCTTTAACGAAGTCTATTACTGTTATTTAGTTGCATTTGGAGACAGTCCTTGGCTTATTGTCTTTCCTGCACCGCTGTAGTTTTATTTTTCATATGACACAATTTTGTGTCATGCCAGGCAGAGATAGAGTTTCTTTTAGTTTGATCCCATGTGATTTTTTGTGTGCGTGAGCGAACCTCTTGTATAAAGTCATAATGACATAAACTATTTAATACATCATGAAACTAAGAAAGTAACATGGTATAACTGATTTTCAAGTATAAATTCCTTAGATTAAGGATTTACAGAAGCTCTCTGAGGTTTAAGATGATTTTGTTTACCACAAAAACATGACAATTGTTTATAGAATAAAAACTTTATTACTAAAGCAGAATGCCAGTCTTAGATATTCATTTAACTAAACGAGTTCGTTGGAAGATGTAGATAAACTAAAATGTACTTTACTTTCAACGGACGTTTCATCATGTTGTTAACTTTATGTTCATTTCATTGCCCTTGTATAAAGTCCGTTTCGGGAATAATTAAAAATGTAATCGACATTTACTAAAGATATGCAATATTTTGTATCAGTTGACGAAGGAGAGTGATGACTAATGAACTATTTAAAGACACAATAATACATATCGGATACGAAATCTTTGATTATACAAAAGCAAATATACAAAATACCACCCTAATACTGTTGCTTCTAGAAGTCTCAGTTTGCTGCCATTAAATTAATCTCTTTACATGACTCAGAGTCTAACTTGTTTAATTGAAATCTAAACATTACCAGCAACAAAATATGATATTTTAATATTCATATCTCAATTTAGTAAATACTTGCATTCAACCTTTCATTTCTTGATACTCTGGGAACATTTCATGATCATTAGTACGTAAGAATGTATTTGTAATGAGCGTGAAAGATGAAACCGTGATATTTCGTTTCGAAATTGATTCCTAGTTATTTCTTCTGCCAACGAAATATATTATAACAGTGTAAAAAGAAGCCAAGGCTGAGATAAATCTTACTAGGTAATTAACATTTTATCTTCCTATGCCTTATCCAGTCGGTTTGCATGAAGAACCGAAAATTATACCAACATTTATTATATCAAATGAACTTATACATATTAGCTTAAAGAAAGAGAGAGATACAAAACAAACACTACGCTTTTACAACGACCCTATGAGATAAACACTTAATGCCATTATTATGGGTGAAACCCATTATAAGATTGCACATGTCTGTTTGTCCGTCTGTCTGTCAGTCTGTCCGCACTCTAACTTTCGAACGGATAAACTTTTTTGAAATCTGATTTCAGATATCGGTTTAAGAGATCAAAAGGAAGGTCAAGTTTGTTAATGAGTCAAATCTGACAACCCCTTCAGGGTCATGACCTAGGTCATACGTACTGAATATATTAGAATATATGTGGCATATCATTTGAAAGATCTTAAAATTTCAAAAATTTTGGCAATTTTAAAAATTTCAAAAATTTTCAAAAATTTCAAAAAAATTGAAAAATTTCAGAAATTTTCAAAAATTTCAAAATAGTTGAAAAATTTCAGAAATTTCAGAAATTTCAGAAATTCAGAAATTCAGAAGACAGACAGAACGGAAGGCTTCGCCCATCGCTATGTGCGGTTGAAACGGTTTATCTTAAATTAATCTCTTTTGGCAAAAGCAAGTCCGACTTGTTTATTTGAAATCTAAACGTCACCAGCAACGCAATATGACGTCCTATGAGAAACTTTGACGATCATTAAGGTTGAGAGAGTTAAGATTAGTCTTATTAATTGACACCAAATCATACCTATACCCCCTCATGATAAATTTTAAAACAAACAGATTTGGCCAAGCCAAAATAACAAAGTTCTACTCTGCCTTACAATATTTGCGCATTTCAAATTGCATTTTGATCTCTAGAATTCGACTGTACAGGTTGGTATACTTAATTGCAGGCTTAATTTAATCGCAAGAAGCATGAAAAGATTACTCTGACTTCGAGAACATTTTTAATTCTTTCTCTTTCAATTTTCTTGGGAATTGAGAGTTAATGGAATAACAAGAAAGTAGACCGATGGACTAACTAAACATCCTGCTTTCTTTGTCACCTTACCACACACCTAACCATGCCCCTGAAGATGAGCTAAAAATGATTAAGCAAAGGAAGGAAATGGAACTTGAAAAGTGATCGTGACCTTACCCAGAAGATAGTCAGTAGATTGAACAAGAGTCTCATCAAAAAGTTGTTCTCTGTTTCTCACGTATCGATAGTTCCGTCCTTGAGCCCTCTGAAATTGCATCCACGTCCATACCAAGTCTTGTCCATCACCTCGAAGACAAGCAGTACTTTCGTTGACTTTAGCTCGAAATACCTGTTCTCCTCCTCCCAAAATCACCTTAAGGAGAAAAAAACACGAGAAGAAACCATGTTACTAGGTATGTACGGAGAAACTTTCCTGGTCACATCTCCACTCATAGTAAAGAAGTGAAAGCAAGTATGAGATATTGCAAATTTTAGGATGCATATCAAAGGTGTACTAAGGGTTAGTTATGTGATATCATGTCAATGGGATTTACATTTATATTTCTGCCCGGTTCATCTTCAACGAGTTGCCTTGCCAAGTCTTTGCATCCATTATTTCTTTCACTTTCTGGGATTTTCGTATCACACTCCCAGTCCCTATGTGCACTGTGACCGAAAGCAGCTGCCGGAGTGGCGTGTGTTACTCTTGTTGTGGTCACGATCCCTATTGCATTAAAAAGTTAGGGTATTATACATTGTTCCATACACGAGTCAGGTAAGGTTGGTAAGGCCAGAGGTCATAGAATAGAAAAGGTATAACGATACAACTTTAGTTTTCGTTTTAAGGAGTTTTGTTGTTAAGATTACATTCGTCCTCAGTATAAGAAACATCATGTCTATTGGCAGTCTATTATGTTTTTTTCTTTCCCTTTTCCCTTCACGATCGAGTAGTAGTAACAGTAACCACTAAACTTACTTTTATTTCTCTAAAGCGATACTTTCTCCCTTGATCCAGGAATTTGACATTGGCAGGGAAAGTAAAAACAAAGATAAATATAACAAGCTAGACTATACGGTACTCTGTAGGGTAAATACTAAATTATGACTGACTTGTATCCCATTGATGGTGATTTGTGATATGGATAAGATATTCCCTTTCTTTTGTATATTTTGGTACAGGTGTATTATTCCCAATATCAATCTTTCTAGCTGTCTTTGTACTCTTGGAACAACCTACAAAAAAAGCCAAATCTCCTATCTGGGAATATGGGAATCATATTACTTCAGTTCCAAACCAAAAGTATATTTGTAAAGGACCACCCAACGAAATCTTGTTTCTTAAAAAACTATATCTGTATAACAAGGCAGCTTTAAAAAAAAATTTACACGTATACAAGTCACATTTTGTTAAAAGTATGATCCTACAATCCTGGCCAATTTTTTCAATTTCCAAAAGATAACATGAATACTCGTGGTACTTGTGGTTGATTTCGGAATTAAAAGCCAATTCTATAGATTCGTGACCTGAAAAGCGGTTAGAATTGCAAAACTCATATTGCATGAATCCACCTGCTTCCTTTTTCTACTCTGAAAATAGACTTTATCAAATCTCGATTCCACAAACAAAAATATTTGTTAGAAAAACCCAACCGTGCAAGAATGAGGATCAATAATAATAAGTACTATTTCATAATACGAAGTTTTTCAGTGTAAAGTGACGCCACTCTACTTATCTGTATATACATACATAGTAGAGAAAGTAGTGTGAGGATTGTATTTAAATTGTTACATGTGCGAAATCCCCATATGTGTGTGCCTGACTAACTAAATGCTTCATGTGTGTGAGTTAGATGTTTTTCATGCGGTGTGTGTTTCTCCCTGATATCACTTTATCCATTTCTATTCCATGAAATTTTAGAGAAAATAAATTCCTTTTTTTTCTTGAGAGATTTTGTCCACAAATCAACCACATGCCAATGAACTGAATTGAACAAACTCATGCAGCAGGGTCCTTTCACCATTATCTCTTTCTTTACACCCAGTTATTTATTATAAAATGTTTTTCTACTGTCAAAATAGTACACAGTGCTTTATTTCATACATGCTTTTTGTTATGTCTAACGGATGGATGATACGAATACGAAGGATAGAAACAGTATAGTAAGGCAGTCCTAGATTTAAATGGCACGAGGGCATGAGTTGCAAACATAAAGCACATTCACATTTTCTACTGCCCTCTTTACTACTCTCCTATGACAATCATACTTATGGGAAATTCCTTATAATAGTGGACCTTCAATTAATTATCAGACGGATTTAAGTGCACAGGGATTTAGTGGAAAGGAATGCTTGGATAAATACAGATAAGGGTTTAGACAACGCTTTTTGCTAAATGACACCATTTATTTATGGAATTCGTTTTATCTATTCGATCATCACTATTATTTCTAAATAGTGCCTACTCCCTTTGACACCATTTTCACTTGTACTTTCAGTTCTGTGTATACCATTTCTCTATATACATTTTCGAGGTTGAGATTATCATTTATTGACAAACCCATCAGGGTATTCTAATGGAAATGAAAGTATACGCCTTTGAAGATACAATTTTAACTTGTCTTGTCCATTTTACAGCGTTAAGTATAAAGTATACTTATAGTAATCTGGTGTACAGTAGTAAGAGACATTACTTTATTAAAAATTAATAAAGCCATCTAACTGTAAAACCTATTCCAATGTTTCAGAACTGGGGACAGAAGCTAGTTAAGTTAGTTAGAATTTTCGAAAATGGACAAAAAATCAGCCTAGGCATATCCAAAATTCGTTTGTTTAATTGTTACAATAAAGTTTATTCGTTCTTGATGGGGTCAGGATTCACTTTCGATTATTTCATTGACTTGTACCAACGAGGAACTACATACACATACCTCCTCTGTCCATTGTCTTTCATGTTTAGAATATTTAATTAATTTGCACTCTCGGTTATAATAAAGTGAAAGTCAGAGAAGGAAGGTACAAAAGGATCTGTTCTAGTTTGTAAGTGGAGTTGGTAACTTGCCTGTAGATTTTCCAGCAGCAATGGCCCAATCCATAATAGATGAGACTTTAGCTTGAGCTTCAACGTCCGTTCTGCAAACATTGAATTGAGCTGTACCATCAAGGCCAACTGTATAGTAGTTTCCTTTCACTCCAGTAAATAAAGCAGTTGCTGTACCAGCTGAATCTGGTACTTGGCGATCCACGTTGTATGTCTGTAATCATTCATGAAACAATTCAAGTTTTATTTTATATCACTGATACATTTCCCCCACCCACATATACAAATTCGATAAATTTTTCAAGAATACTCATTATTGCATCCGGCCTTCCGGCCTAATATATCATTGATTTCATAATTTCATAGCTTTCATTTTTGGGATTTTTCTACTTACATAACTTTCGGTTCATAAAAAAATAATAAACTCGGGTGCAGTGGAACTTCCATAAAACTAATAATAATATATTTTTAAAAGAGTGTATTTATGAGTTTTTTAACAGAGTTTCTTTTCCTGTACCTTTAGAAGTCCAACGTTATTAAATTTTTCAAAAGCCAAGTAGCCTTCTTCTCCTGGTTGCCCTTCAGATTGACCCTTGAATATTCTTCCAGCTGTAATTGTAGCCATGCCCATACCGTCTCCAATGTATAAAATAGCATTTTTTGCCACCCCTTCATTCTTTTTGACTTCCAATGCTTCTTTGATGCTTGAGGCCCCAAGTTCCATCCAATAATTTGATTTTGTATCTAGTTTCATATTAGGTTCTCAAGTTATAGATTTTTGTCTAGTCATAGTTTCATAATCTACTAACCCAAAAATTAAAGAAATCGAGCAAATAAAAGATATAAAAATAGTATAACCTTCTACTGAATTAATTTCTAGGATGAAATCTCCCAGTATAATCCAACACCAGCATATTAAAGTTAGTTTGAGATTCCTGAAAGCAAAAACGACACGTTTGGTTTTAATACTATAAAAAGAACCATTCGCATCAAATAACATTTTTTATTGTTTTACAAATTACTTTTCAAAGAACAGATTACTGTCTGAAGTCATCAGCATACATATATTTACTTATTTTGGTTACTTACTGGATCGTAAATTTAAATTCAATGTAATCAGCCGAACAAACGTATTCAACCTGAACATAAATATGAATGAACTTGCAAGTATTTTTTACTGTGTCTCTAAGGATTTTCTTAGGAGATCTAAAAAGACTATTTTATTTGCCTATTTCAGTACTAGAAAATTATGTAATTGATTAATATTTTCAAGCTTTTAGTATTAAAAACAAATATATAAGTTGCATGAATAAATTCCAGTAGATTTCATAACATTTTCCACAAAGATCATAATCAATTTAAATCGCCTGTCTAGCTGGAGTCAACCAATTAATAAAACCTATATTACAAAGCTTTACAATATTATATTATACTAGAGATATTTATCATCATCAGTATTAAATTAGACGTAGTATTGTGAATGGGAGTCATATATGTATATGTAGTACGTAAACCTAGCATGATTTAAATCAGCAAATTCTGCATAAATTGATTTGGTTCCGGCTTTGTATTGTTCATGGAAAATCGTGATACCACACAAAAAAAATCATTCTACCACGATCGTTAACCATATTGTCGTATAAATATTTATATTTATACAGAGTTTTATTAAACACTGAATTTAAATTCTGAGCCAACATTTCAGAGTTATAATGTAAACTAAAACACACTTAAATATTAATTTTTAATACTTGTATTATGGCTGAATAGCAATAAATACTCGCTTTTAGATATAAAAGCAATGGTATTAATATATATCCTTATACAAAAGGAAGGTTGAGACTGAAATGCAGAGCCAAGGACTGGAGAGTCGTCGAGCCGTATGACAGCTCATAACAATAAAGTCATAAGCAACGTTATAAAACTAGGAATTTGCCTGACAGGTGTAAATTGATTCTTGTATTTCCTTTCCTTTCACATTCCGTATTCCTTCTCATTAAAATAATCTAATCATTCATTTATTATTTCCTAATTCAGCTGCCAACTTAGTTTTTTAATGGATGGAAATAAATTTAAAAATAAGCCTAAACTCAAAACATAAATTTTGAATTAATTAGATTGTTTATATACCAAGCTTGCAATTATTTGAATAATTGTTTATGTATAAGTGCGTATACTAAGACAAACATACCACTTGCATCTGTAAATCGTACATAGTTAATTGCGAACAACATGCGATGCATACCAATTAATTTCAATTGGCTAATAATTGTTGAATCATTAGTCATATTATGTACAGTAATGCACATATATATCATCATCATAATGATAATTAATCTAGATTTGTTTGTGGATAATTGTGCTTTGAGATTTAAAATGAAATGTTTATACACTTGTTTATCCACTGTATTCATTTCCTTTTAAATAAACATTTATTAGGTACAGATGTCATGAAATAATATTAACAAGATTTGAATTTGCTCAATGAAAAAGAAGCAACTTTGGGTTATGCATGCAATACCTTATTTTTTATCTGTTCAATGAGTCAATAAATGGATCAATATGAGTAAAGCAGTTGAATATGAAAGCAGCTTATTGATTTTGAATTAACATCTCTAACTCAATTAATTTTTAGAATTCATTTAATTTTTCGAAAATTGCAATAGGGACTGATTTTTGTATTCGTTCTACTCAACTTAAGAGTATTTGCTTCAGTTGAATGAAATTTTTTCTAAACTGCGTAAGGTTAATATTAAGAATTATCAAAATTATGGGAAGATGCAGTTGACTCTGGACTTACGATATGTAAATTGAACTGGGTTCAAAGATCAACAGCAATAGGATAACAAATTTATTCCTGGTCAGTAAACCTTTACCCCACTAAAGTCCTGTACGGTGTAATGAGGCAACTAAGTTCCAAATAAAACAAAAACTAAAAGCAATGTGATTAGTTCTAATATCAAACGTTAAAGTAAACGCAGGGGGTATTTTAGTTTTATCTATGAGTACATATTGTCATATGAACAATTTAAAGAGTTACACATCTTGACAAACAAATGCCGGTGATGCACCTTTTAATGTAGGTCAAATTTTAATATTCTCTCGCTCAATTCAGTGTAAATTATTATCCCTACATGAAATAGGATAAATAAAACACTTTCGGGACCGTTTTTTTAGATTTAGACTCAAAGTAGGATTAAATTACTTAGCTCTTGGCAGCCAACAAAGAGTGATTACGTGTTTTAAATTCCATCCAGGTCTTTATATCAATGGGTTAATCATGTAGCATGGAGATGACACGGACAAATGCATTTAGGAAAAAAAATGTAAATTGTTCAATCGTGGTGTTATAAATAAAAATAATTTAAAGTAAAAAATGCATACCTCATGTTGGGATTATGTCTTTTGTATGCTAAAGGAGAACCAAAGACACAAGCAGCACAGCAAACTATAAGTGGATCACTAAAACACAAAAGTTTATACAATCAGGCCGATTGGAGAACCATGAACGAAAGATGATTTTGACACTGTTGAGATGTTGAGATCAAGTAATTCAGCGTAACTCTAAACACAGGATATGAAAGATTTGACAACGCTTATTATCAAAATACAAGCGTTGAGAATTGTTATAAACAAAAAGAAATGAGTGTAGGCAAATAATTGCAATATATTTAATGAAGTAGGTTTCAGCCAAGACAAGACTCGTGTGTGATTATGTTTTGTACAAGTTTTGGGACTCACTTTACCACTAAAACTAATTTAACACTGAGTTGCAAATTATAACTGGTCATGTAAAATAGAATTTTTACTTGTAGAATCTATAGCTGCGCTTCAAACTGACAGAGCTGGATTGGAAAAGTACAAATTTACTCTAACTTAATAAATCTAGGTGCATACTGAATTTACTGAATATAAATACTGGATTTAAAGAGAAAATTGCTTCAAGTACAGAAATAGGGTTAGAACAGCGATAAGACCAATGGCATCGGCCCGGTTTGGGTTTAAGTAAAAGATAAAATATCTAAAAGAAATTGCGAAAAGCTTTACTTGATCTTCAAGGTCTGTATGAATATAGCCAATACGTGGTAACAGGGGTGAGAATATTAGAAAGATTAAATAGTTTATAGCCTCATACAACCTAATGAGTAGTAATATTCAAGATATAAAAGTTGCACATATACAAAATAGTATTAATATATAGTTGATCTTAAGAACAAATAAGTAACAAATCAAGTGTACTAATTTCAAAAGAGTCGATTTAAAGAAGAAGCGTGCGCTTAAATGAAATTTTACAAATTTTACTTCGTCAGTCAACAAGAAAGCAAGAATTGAAATGTCAGTCAAGTCATGCCAGTCACAGGTTTATTATTGCTTTTGATCGTAGATATTATGTAAAATAAAATTATTGTATATGTATATGATTCTATTACATGTAATTGTAATGAATAAACATTTCATCCACAATCCATACTTCCAAACCACTACTTGTGTGCATATTATAACTAATAAAATAACATCACTTATCTGCATGTGAGTATGTATAAAAATAATATAATATTATATACCTTTTTATAATAATGTGTCCCCATCATTTCTACTTGAATAAGTAGTACTTATAAATTCAACATATAGAACACATCCTATGTATTCTGTATTATTATATAGTTATATAAAAATAACAAAGGTTTGCATACTAGGGTCCACCAAATAAAAACTAGTGATTGAGTTCATTCTATTTAGTTATTATATACTAAAAGTAGTGACTACTATTTGAAAGCATTGACATGTAAAATTCTCTTACGATGTAACAATTTGCCTCCTCTCGCAGAAATAAACATAAGTTAGTAAGTAGTAGTCCTAAAAGCAAGTTAAATGTGCTTTGCACCGTGTTCAAAATCAAACTTGTCCCATTATTGACAGCCTTAATTATTGATTCCGTTAATAGAAATCAAGCTTTCTACGAACTTTTGACTGGGATGAGTACCTAGAAGCAATAAGGATTAAAATAGTTTTTTAAACCATGTAGAGGATGATAGTTGATTATATGCATTATTCCCTTCTAGTTACATAAACTTTTTTTACCAATGATTAAATTGGAATTTAGGATAACCTGTATACTTGTAGTAAAAACAAAGTTTATTCTTTGTCAGTTGGAAATGAGAGTTTCAGCTTGCTCACTATATAAGAGTTTATGAATTTTAAAATATGAAATCATGCAAATGAATTCCAAGGGTTTAGCATGGTGAAGGTAAATCTAAAAATGATCTATAGGTTGGGAATTTGTGGTTGTGGAAGTAGCATCAGAGACAATAAAAAGTTAGATGAGAAGAAACTCCCTGGAAGGCAAGAGACGAAATATGCATGTAGTTTGTAAAAATGTTGCTTGTAGAATTGAATGTACATAAAAGAAAAAAGAGTCACAAATTGCTGACCTTCAGGCACTCAATATATTAGCGGAATGAGTTTGACAGAACTCATCAACATCCTTTAATTTAATAGCATTTAAATTGCTTCTGGCAGCCTTTCATTACATTTTATAGTATACTGAATGAGATGAAACGATACAAAATTCTTTATTCTTCGGAAAGCAATCATGAATATAATTTGCATTAGACATTGATGTCGGGTGAGTTTTCATTTTTTATGAGGTTTGATGACTCAAAATGGTTGACAAGCTGTGAAAGCCGTTAATAATATAATAAGGTGAATTCAAGAGCAAGGAAGAATGACAAAATAAGTTTAACGATAATTTAAAACCTCAATATTGGAGCTTGATGCCGTTTCAAGGGTGGTGACGTAAAACTCAATTCAATTTACTATGGTTTGGATGATTTTTAAATTGGTTTGATTTAACAACAATTAAACAATTAAAATAATAGTTTAAACAATTGAGAGTTAATACTTCATTTTTAGGAATGTATCTTTAATGACATTTTTAGTAACAAAAGCATCTAAATTTTAAAATGCCAAAAGTTTCAAGGGTTTAGAAAACTTAAAACTTACTACATTTTAAAAGAACTCAAAGAACTTTTGTGTTTCATAAGCACATAAATATTTGAATGGTGTCATATTCCAAAAAACTCTCAGATAAGCATTATCTGTTTCTTTTCAACTCAATAACTTTAAGTGTACTTAAACACTTAAACACATGAAGTTTTTTTATAATTTCATCATTTCTATGAACAGATTAAAGGATCAGGTACAACTCGATGACCGTTTTCAAATGCAGACATTTTTGAATGTTCAAGGTAAACCTAATAAAGTTAGCAGGAATAATTCGATTGATTTCCTATACAAAAATCATAGTAAAATCCATGTTTTTAGTTTTCATCCATCCTATAACTGTCCATGATTTACTTGCCAATTAATTGATTAATTACTTTCTGCATAACT
>JAQGAA010003059.1:0-11522 GCA_034696425.1 Isotoma viridis
GGTCAACTTTTGAGGTCAAACTATAGCCTATTTTTGCCTACCAAAAATTAGCTTTCGAATGGTGTATAAATTTGTTTTGAAATCGAACGTTTACTATTTTTCTATAGACTGACAGACAGAGTCACATCTGCTCCTTCATATTAGTATGATATATAACATAACATACAAGAGTTTTCAGACGCCTTTTTACCCTTGCGGCTCAAAGGTCTGGACACATAGTGTAAATATTTTTATTTGTATTATTATTATTTTTTCAACACGATTTGCTCGAAGTCTGCATCTCCATTCATTGTCCTTAACTAATATTCGTGAATTGGACTGAATTTACATTACAATGCGTTATCATGTAAATCATATCTGGCTAAGAATGAATGTGAGAACAAAGTAGGCTGAAAATGACGCTTTTAACTTTTAACCTGAACAGCTACATAGTGTACATAAAATAATTTTGAATATGAATAATAAATTGAGATTGCATCAAAAGTTGCGATTGTGATGGAGCAAAGTCCATACCATGGTTGAATTTTTTATTTACATTTAAAAGAATAATCTACCAATATTATTGTTTGTAGCATTCAGCATTTGTTGTCTTTTCATAATAGCTTTTTGCTGCAATTAATGAATATAGTTAACAACAGGTGAGTCTTTACTATTGTCTGCCCTCAAAATTAATATTCACAATTGCATTTAATGCCTAGCATCATAAAACATTAAGATATTATTTACCGGTTAGCTTTACCTCGTGTAGCTTTTCTAGTCGTAGTTAGATTTAGTTGTAGATTTTCCTTATATCATAATATTATGGTTATAGGAATGCAAGTATAAAAAATGTGGACTTTGGATCTTTGAGTTCAATAAGATGGACTTTGGATTAGAATGTCTATGTAAAAATGAACAGCAAGTTTGTGAAATAATGCCGAGAAGTAATCTTATTATTATGTTTATATGTGCTTTGCCAAATCGCAAAATGCCTTTGATTTTAAATAATAACATTCCAATTATGAGTATAAATATTCTTCTAAAAAGTTAATTTGCTAATGGGAAAATAATTACACGTTTATTCATTTTAAGTGACAAGTCTTATAAAGTCTATGCTGGGAATGCTGACTGAATGCATTCAATAAATCCCCGAGGAAATACAAACTTCATGGACTTTGTTATGAAGCTTTGGACTTTTGTATTATGGGATTGGAATCGAACAGAAGGACACATTTTTGATTCCGCGTTATTTCATTAAGTAAGCATAAGTTAACGATCCTTAGTGCGTCAATTAATTCGTTGGAAAAATCCATAATCTCTTTCGCAATGCATTCATACGGCAAGTAAAATTGCATTATCGGTTTTTATTATTGCAACAAACTATATACCAGCTGCAGCTATTAAATAATAATATTTTTATTATGAATACAGCAAATAGCAAATAAAGCTATAAAAATTTATAAAATTGCTTGCGAATTAATTGGAATGTTCATGGCTGTACTAAGGAAAGGAAACAAAATAATTGTTCTTTTCAGTAGACATAAAAATACTGGAACCTTCAAAAGGTTTCTGCTACACTATAATTAACACCTGTAAAAATGACGCTGACGTAAAAGACTGAATAATTGAAAAAATTGCACAATTTCATCCATTATTGATTCATTTTACGATTTAATTCAAATTGATTTTAAGAAATAAGTTGAAAATTTATAAATAGACATTTTTATTTATGGTACTGTGAATCCCATTGGGATTATCCCAATATGAAGTTATTTTATACCTTGAAAAATGGGTTGTTAAAATTCCAGAGTAATCTTTATAATATGGTTTAACTTGAATTTATTATTATTAGAGTAAATACCTGATTTTACGCTCTTTAAGGGGGTTTTTGATTAAGGGGGGTTAAGGGTTTGTTTTCAATCGCGTTTAGAGGCCCATTACATTTTTATTAAAAACGTCATTTTGTTACGTATTTTTTTATTTTGAAGAGTTTTCGTATTTTCCACATGGACTTTAAATTTTATTTTACAGAAATTAAGATGGGGTGGCATCGGGATAAAGTTTGCTAAAAATGATTTTCATTTTCAGCAAACCAAACTAAACCATCATAGGCTGAGTTTGATAATCTTCAATAGATTTGGTTACCTTTTAATTCAAGTTCATTTTAAAATATACGAATCGATACCTAAGGACTGTACTATTTTTCAATTCCCAGAATTGGAACTCGCTTGTTTAGATTCTCTAACCCCTTACCTTTTAAAGACAATTCATCGTTTTATTTTATGTGCATTTTTACTTCTTTGACCTCTGAGAGTAACAGACTTTACATTTGCTAGATAAATTAACTTTCTATGTAATGCAAATTATTCTACAGGGAGTTGTATGTAAATGCCTTCAACTTCAACAGTTTCATGGTATTGGTGTCTACATAATGGTGTTTAACAGTCTAACTAAATACGTTTATCTCTAGTTACAGCTATCTGTAATTTTCCAGCTTGGTATAAATTTGTTTGGAATCTTTCGATATCATTATTACAATAAACCCAATACAATGCCAAGTTATTGCAACCATTTTCCGTTAGTTAAAATATCTTTTCAAAACTTTTATTTTCAACAGTAAAATACTTGTAACAAAATGGGTATAGATATATTTATGGCTTTTTACATTTTAGAACTATTTTCAACTAAGTTTCGACACTTGTCATGTTTTCATTGCATTCTATTTTTTACTATGTCAATCCGATCTTTTAAGTATTTCTGTGTAGTAGTACGTATTGCCCAATACATCAATACATACCTAGTACTTATTTTGATCATTCAAATTTTTTAAGACCACACCGGGTATATTTTAATTTTGTAATTTCTGGATATGAGTGTACATCGGTTGATCGGTTCATACTCGAAATACAAAATATATTGTTTTGTAAAGCTGTTTGGGTATTATACGCACCAAGCAAAGAGATAAGCAGATGCGAAATAATAGGTTCAACATTATCAACATAGTTGAACCCAACCTTGTTTAAAGGTTCCAATCTTCCGGTATTTTTTGAATTCTCTAAATTAGCAATCATACATGCTAAAAAAGTACTAAGCAATTTAATTGAAGAATTTTTTGGCAAAAGAAAAACATTCGCTGGTAGGCTTGGAACAACTCTGTAATTAATTATTTCTCTTCTCCGATGTATGAACAACTTTTTGAACAACTTTACTTTTCAAATGAGCAAATAGTGTCAATTAATCCTCCGAATAATTCCGTACAAACCTGAGATTATTTCTAGGATTGGGTCCACACGTAAAATAAAATGTATTTAGAAGAATAATTAAATACTAAAAATACAAAAAAAAGCAAAAAAAAAAGCTACATAGTTCATAGTTTTTCGTAAATATCACCCGTTGTTTATTCAACATAACAAAAAGTACGCTTAACATAACTAAACGCAAAATTATAATAACAATAATATTAACTATACTGCGGAAATAAACGAATACTTATGGTCTAAACTACAAAAATTGTTTCAAAGCACAATAAACGACTACAACGGTTAGATCTTAAATGCAGATCTTTTAATTTCCGAAAACTCTACATAAAAATAGAGTTGAGATTTTTATGAACTATGAAGAATATCTTTTCAGACTCAATAATGCTCGATATCAGATTGTCAGTACGATACGACTTAATAATATACAGAAAGTTTTTTTTTCAAGTACATAATTTTACGATAACCACCACCATCACCTTATATAGTCTTCAGAAGCCTTTATAATATAAATGACGTTAATGTCAAAAACTTAAATTAAATGCTGTTTGCGAATCACAGTTCCCATTCCCAATGAAAGCCCTGAAAGCCCGACATACGGGACTCCGAGAAGTTCAAATCTGTCGATAGGCCAAAACTTTAACTGTGGATTCTTTTCTGGAATCTGAAATGCATCAATTGTCAATGTAAGCCAATTTGTTTTGTAATTGTAAATTCACAATAGTTTGTTAAGAGATTTCTTTACTTTATGTTCGGCATCGAAATATGCGAATAAAACGCATGCAGTATACGAAGCAATAAATATCAGAACATGCCAAAAGGCATGAAGATACGGGAAGTTAAGGTTTGACCAAGTTTCACAAAACATTCGGTCGTTAACCCAGCAGACCACAGCTAATATCCATACAGCACCACATCTCGTTCCCAGTCTTAGAACTCTCGAATTTGTGCATCTGAAATAAACAAAATGTCATCATTACAATTGAATAATTTGCTTTTCTATTTTAAAATACTTTATATAAATAAACTATAACTTCACAACATGGACCACCCACTTACGTATTTAGTTCTGAAATCAACAAAATGAGAGCAGGAAGACCCAAAACCATAAGCGCAAACGCATTCATCGCTGGTTGTACTATTGCCAACGCTGAGCTTATGACCGCTGCACTCAGTACAAAACACTGGAAAGCGTACCTGAAAAGCAAATAAAAAATTACTAATCACTCATTTCAATACATAAGATTAACCTCTGAACTCTCTCAAAAAATTTAAAAAGCCTTACCTTTTACGACGAAAATAATTTGGTAAAAATTTGGCCGGGTACCACAAAGCAAATGCAGCAGCGACCACCCACAAAATAGCCAGTTCATCAAGTAACTGACCCAGTAAACTTAAAGTCGCATGAAAATAAGCTGAACAAGTTCCAACTACAATCAGCATTCCCCATATAATATGAATCCCTTGATTAAAAATTTGTCCATACGGTCGAAATAACCACATTAATACTGGTGGAATCGCGAAAAACAGCACATTGCTGACCTGTGCAATTAAAAATATTAAAATAAATAAATATTTCAATAAACTTCACCCAATTCCAGTCAAGTGCATAATATTTTACTGCAACTCATTATCTTATCAGCAGCACTTGTTTATGTTTACAAAAAACTTACCGTATTCACGTATTCAGCAATAAACGGTGATTTACTGTAATTAGATTCACACCAATCAACTGGAGAGCTACCGTATTTCAGCATCTTGGACTCCGCGAGTCTTATCCGGACAAAACGTACTACAAAGAAAAAACAACAACAAATGCCTTTAGTTTATTTAATTTTTAATGATAATGACGACCATATATACACTTCTACTACTGACTACTCACACTACTCAGCATTCAATAATTCATTATTTTTAGCAATTCAGTAATAATTCTTTTAGTTAATACTCCCAGTCAGTAAGAGAGATACATTTCATTCACACAAAAATTTAGGTCCACCGGAAGCAATACCCCAAAGAATTGACGTAATCTTGTACATAACACTACTATGCCATTCCTCTATGCCCGGTGACACATAACATGTAAGTATGTAAAAATTGTTGGGTGTAATAATAAACGTCCTTATTACTTTTTTACTTTACGCCCTTGGTTACCCAATACGCTTAAATGCTTAATCAGCTTTGTTCTAATGTAGACTTTAAACCATTATTATTCTTTTAATGCCTTTTGTACTCAATTAAAAATGAATAATATTATGATATTGAATAAGAGTTTAACCTTAGGTATTTACAATGTCATTTATTTAAAGAAATTAGAATCAAATCTCTTTCAAAACAAATTAAATTTGAAGTTTAACTAAAGTAATTAAGTTAATTACATGTTGAGACAAAATAAGATTAATTTTTGCTTATATTTAGCTTAAAATTAAAATTAAACTTAAATATCTAAGAAAAGGATGCAAAAATGAGATAATTATGTAAGACAAAGAATGCTTAATGAAGCAAATTTTAGTCTAGTATTTCTTTCATCTTTGCCTAATTGTTTCTTACATCATTATTCATTCGCATGCAATAGACTTAATACTAAATGACGTAGTTTGACGTAAAAGACTCATTACCTTTCTTAACTGTCAAATTATATTTGCAAAAATGCTATTAAACCCATTTTCTCTCATTACAACCTCTCTAGTCTAAATTCTAGATTGAATACTCCAACTACCAAGACTAATCCATCCATATAACATCTTTAATACATAATCCTTGAGTTTTAACTATATTTAATCTTATAGTTTTAAGATTTAACATGATTACGATGATGCATGCCCAGATATAGAATAAAAGATGAAAGAGATAAGAGAATGCGTTATTGATTTCTGAGATCTTTCTGTATTATTTGACAGTTTAAGAACATTAAAAATTTTAACATGACATGACAGCGTGACAGGGTCAACACTTATTCCATCTTCTCGTAAGATTTCAGAATTTAATTCTAACTCAAATTTCAAAAAATAATAATTAACTTTTAATTATTTACAGTTAAAAAATACCTTCAATTCAATACTCTGATGATAACATCTGTAATGACACAACATAAAATATACACTATATACTAGAATGCACACTGACCTTGAGTAACTTGACACTTAAACAACAACACAAACTTTTATAAATTTATTAAGGATTAATATAAAAATCGATTAATATTTCAGACGAGGTGTGCCAAACTCGAAAAAGAAGATAGATATACATACTTACCACTACCTACCAACCAAAAACCAACAAAAACCACCACTATAATATTATCCTAGCCAAAAACCAAACCCAATTGGTTTTTTTGACTTTGTCTTGTTGTTCCTACACTACTACTACCTTTTATAATAAATCTATATAATTTTCTGCACATTTTTTTGTTTCAACATTTTTTCAAAATATACTTAGGTATTCCCCCTTTGCTCTCTTTATAATATTCTAACCCTCAAATCTGTTTTTTACTCTTTAGAGGAATCCCCATCCACTCAATATTACAAACTGAAAGGTATTTTTTGTAGCGAAAAACGCTACAAAAACCAGCTGTAACATTTCAACATAATTTCAACTCAACTCTACTCTTGACTTTACATTTATAACACTAAATAAATGTCTGAGATACCTTTCTTCTTTTAAGATTAGTCTTGGTTTTGAGTTAATATTTTATAACTTTTAGTACAACTTCGTGTATTTCTTCAGCCCGAGAGTTCAGTCAGAATAAAAGAAGAAACTGTTGTAATAAAAAGTTGTCCGATACGTCAGAAGAGAGTCAGATAGGGTTTCCTTTAAGAATATGAATAAGAGCTCACTTGGCTTAAAATTAGGTTTAAGTTTCTGTATGCATATGCACTAACTATTCCATGCTAATCGCTTAAAAAAGATAAGATTATTTACCAAATTGCTTTTTAAGCCATGCCCAAGAGTAAAAATAGTGTCAAGTATTCAAAAGTATTAATACTGATCATTTCCAAGAGATTATATTCATAATTGCCTTTGAAGCTTTTTAACCTTTTGTATGTCCTGTCTGCCAAAAGTATTGCCAAAGAGGTTAAATTTTGATTAAAGAAATTATGTCAAGAAGGCTTAACAAAATGCTTATTATTATAGAAATGATAATTATTATTTAATTATTTATGAAATGACCTTGAGAAATTTGATTTAAGTTTGATTTATAGAAAAATACTCTGGAAACTTTGTAATTAATTTAGAAAACTCCTTTTTGTTCTTAAATCTTCTAACTTAATTAAGACAAAATTACCTAATAAAAAACACCAACTGTTTACACAAATTTTATAAAAATACTCAAAATTTTTAATTATTTGCTTACATTCAATGTATTCTTTTATCAAATTGTAAAATCTTCCACACCAAAGCACATGGAGTATTTATATGTTATATGGAGAGATTCCAAATAAAATATATAGTCAGTTTTAACACTAAAACTGTTTCCTTTATGTTTTGACAGCTTCCAACTTTTAACAAAACCACCACGGCCTATTTTATTACAAAAGGCTCTAAAAATATCCTTCCTCTTTAGAATTCCAGCCACACACAAGTGAAAGTCGTAAAATTACAAAAAATTACTTAATGCTTGTTAGTAGTAATTAAGTAAATTATGTAATCAGCAAGCACAGCAACCAGAAGTTTAATAGGACTGAACAACAACGACGTAATTATACAACTACTTCAGACAAAACACATGTAGTTATATATTTATTTGAGATTCAGCAAATAACAAAGGAACCCAAATGAAATGAGTTTATTAAAAAACTAATGTGTATTAAGATCACAACCACCACCACCACCAACAACAACCACTGCTACACAGAGTTATTACTTGTTACGTATTACATTGACAAGCAAATAATATTATAGAAAGACAGACACTACGATGCATATTTGACTAAAAAAGTGTATAGACTTTTCTATATTATAAAACTACGCATGGGTTTATTCGTTTTTTAGCTCTTTGAGTACAGAAACCACTTCTACTACTACTTCTACAGATATTATACCAGAAATAAGGGAATTAAGTTTTATGAAATTGCTTTGCAAAATATCATCATTTATGTATATATATTCTAACTTTGTAACATTATATATAACGAAATACATTGTAATCTCTTCACTCAATTTGTAGTGTAAAAAACATTCTTTGCAATACATTTATATAGGGAGTATGCATAGGTGATATGGTTTAAGCTAAAAAATCTAAGGATTTTTTCTTTTTGGTTGGATGCCCTGTGTAGTTTAGCCATAGCTAACTTGAGATTTAACACGGATGATGGTATTTTTTCACAAGAGATTGATAATTTAATAATAATAACAGAATTCTTCGAAGTACTTCGAACTACCTTTTAAAGTAGATTTTTTTACTGAATGCATAATATCATCATCTTCATCATACAAGATTAATGAAAAAAAAATCTGTAAGTGGTTCTCTTTGTCTGTAGAGTTGGAAGATGAATAACAAAACATTTTTTATGGGTAGTGGTAGTAGCAAAATATATTATGACAAAAGATAACAAAAATGCATTACTTAATCATTTTTTTGAAAGTTTAAGGTAGTGGTGGTGGTATAAAGTTTCAAATTATTTTTTACAAAAAGATTACTTCCAATTTACGCCCGATTAGCAAATATCGTGTAAATTGTCTTTGTCAATAATAAAGATTGATAATCATATTTAGTTTTATGGGTGTGCATGTGATGTGAGTTTTTATTGTGAATTATGTGAATGACATTTCTATATAACGAAGGTTAATGGATTAGTTTTTGCTCAAGGCTACTCAGTGTATTTAGAATGTTGTTTAGAAATGAATGCTTTTTGCTTGCTCGTTTTTTCGACACGAGTTGGATCCGTTTATGATGTGATGACTCATAAAAATCAATGAACTTTTGATGTTATGCAGGTTTAAATTATTTTTAGAGGTACCTTTGGATATAAGCAGTTAGCTAGATGGGATGAAATTTAATGTTTATGTTAATTTGAACCCTGGATTTTAGATTTGTATTGATTTTTCACAGCTTTGAGTGAAGGCTTCGTGGGATGATGATGAATGTTTTGGAGATTTTAAATGGGAAATTAATGATAATGGTAATTTTTTTCGAATGGTCAAAGTGTACTTTTAGTGTTTTAGTTTGACAGCAGCAGTAGCATGAGTTTGTTAGGTTTATTCTATGCAATGAATTGTAGACTATTTAGAGGACAAGGATGTGGATCAGAGTGTATATTGGTTAAGTACGTAGATATGGAAAAGTTTTTAAGCCCTTTCTTTATCTGTTTTAGTTGGTTTGTTTTGAAGCGTTAGTGCAAATGTACTTAACAGCTATTAGTCACACCATCTTTTATTCCAGACAGATTGGAGTCAAAAGTCAAGTGTAAAATGCTCAATCAAAAGTTGAATTGTAATGATAGATTAGTTTTAAAGTCTTAAAGAATTTTTTTCTTGGAAAATATTCATATGCAGTGTATTTTAAACGAAACTATATCATCTTAAAGGCTTTGTTTTGGTAATATCAATGAGCTTTTTACAAAGATCTTCAACGACTTCAACTTCAACCCTTGAAAAAATAGGTACTGTGGGAATATTTCTGGATAATTTGATTTAATGGACTAAATTTAAGTGAATTCTGAAAACATTTTCCAAAGAAAAAAATATTTATGGGATAAGAGATGAAAGAAGATAATTAAATTCTCATCTCGAGTGGTGTATCCAGTAAGCTGAAATCGAATTTTAAAAATAAACCATAAACAACTTGTGGGAATTTATTGATTTTCCAACGATAAGTATCACTTAATCAATATTTTACTTTTCAGCCTTCATTTTATTAGTGTGTATTATCTAAGAGTAATAATTGTACATTGTTCATAATTGAAGTGTTTGCATTGGTTTATATTTACAAGGTGATTCTGTTTCGTAATTTTAATATTGATAATATCAACTATTCAAATAACTTGTAGAAGCTGTCCGTCATGTCTTAGGCAATCGAAAGAAAATGCGAACTTATTCACAAGTGTGAAAAATTAATTACTTTTATGTATAAATACCCGAATGAAACTTTTAATTTGAAAAAAACGCTTATACTCACAATGTCATAAGTATTAATACAAGGTGAAGGTTTTGTAAAGAATTATAACAATAATACAAATTGACATTTTATTATTACAAACATGACAAACGAAACAACAACAAATAATCAATTTGCGCACGGTTTATATGTCGGCTGATAACATATTGTTATGAAAATAATAAATTAGAGTAGCCTCAAATCAAAACATCCGAATGGTTTATTGTTAGTTAGTTTATTTGTACATGATTTAAAATCAAATCCATATTAATTAATAAGCCCATTAATAATTTATATCAATAACAATTATATGCCTAATTTTAATTTTAATGTGCAACGATTGTATTATACAATCAATCATATAAAATAGAAAGAGTTCTCTTACAACGTTACAACTTATTTGATTAGTGTTTCTAAAGCTTATAACCTAATTAAATGTTATTTGAATATCGTATTTCAGTCATACTTGTGTCAAGGTTAACTTTCCCTCTTGATCAAGTCGTAATTCAGTTTTCCGTAACTAATTGTTGTAAATATTTATACATTAATTAAAACCCTATTAAGAAAAAATTATGGTCATTATATATTTGCACGGTGTAAATTGAAGCCTTCTAAAAAATATTTGTAAATTGTATACACGGGTACATTCACTTCACACGTTGGGGAAACCTTTGCAAAATGTTATGACAAGGGAGCAAGCATAGGACTGTAGCTTGCAAAACTTTAAACTGTGCAATTCAAACTAATAATTTCACTTGTCAACATGCAGATGCACGAATATCAACTATCAATATCCTGATGTGTAGTGATATGCTAGGAAAGAATGAGAAACAGTAAGACAATGAAAACATTTTTTTAATAAACCAACAGTGTCAAATTACAATCTTCAAAATTCAGATACGTTTAACTCAATCCATTTGGTTGTCTGTCATTTATAGATTCAAACAATATTTCTGTACTACTTTTTCTTAATAGTTTGTGAAACTGAAAATTTAATTTCAAAATTTAAATCAGTTTGATGTTGTCTTTCAATTTTTACGTATAAATAAAATAAAGAGATGTTTAACGTGTTTGAGTAAAAATCACGACTGCCTGATTTACATTCATGGTATCATTTGGTGAATTACATTTGTATTTGTTCTAGTTAATATAAAACAGCAAATGCGATATTGATACACATAGTTATAAGC
>JAQGAA010003060.1:0-11522 GCA_034696425.1 Isotoma viridis
GGTTTCACCCATAATAAATGTAAAAAGATAGATATACCCATATGGTAAAGAAATTTAACATGGGACACCTTGTACAAATCTAACAACATTTACTTTCAGCTAATTAACAATAAACATGTGCAGTGACCTTTAAGTTGTGTTATAAAAGTGACGTTGATAATAAATGCATTTACAAAAGTAATAAACAACATGACACCTTTCATCATACTCTTTATTCTCATATTAACTACTAACATTCATTATGTTTATGCATACTTCCATGTAGGTATATAATTATTATTCCATTTACCCCCATCGCATCTCGTAGCTAGTCTTAATGTTAATATTGGATACCTAAAAACTTTATTTATTTCGAGTTGACACAGAATATGACACTTAAGATGGTTGATAATTATTTACTATTTCTAATTTGGGCAAATCACATAATACGGAACACAATACGGAAACGCATCTTCACCATCTTAATTACGAATATGCAGATACAAAAAATTATAATATTGGTTTCACCTATTTATTATGTCTACGGTCTAGACTTACAAATTGCACAATGTCAAACAATAAACTCTCAAGAAAAAACGTCAACACTAGAAATGTTCATTGCCACCTGAACCAATAACTGCTGATCTAATGAGTATTTTTATTGATTGTTGCAAATGATATGGTACGAGGTATAAGTAGTTTAATATGAATTGATTAACAGCAGGAAGTTAATTTAAAAATGCATTACACTTTAAACTCAAGAGGAAAAAAACCTTTCAGAGATCATTTTTCCTAATAAGATATTGTGTGTGATTAATTAGATAAAAACAAGTTACAATTAATTTACAATTTAATTTTCAATAAAGTTTTAAAGCCTTAACTTACTCTTACTCTTTTTTTATAATGGATGACATTTATTTAAACGCTGTTCTTTTAAATATACAATATATTTGGCCTAAACGCACTTCTATTACTGAACTACCTTTATATATTTTATAGCATCTTAAATTGGATCATATATAGATTATTATAACGTTACTATAAATGATATTAAGATACAACACAGATAAATTGTGCTTTTATTGTTAAACAACGAGTACAATTAAATAGTATTTAGGCTACGATCATTACTGGAAGACATTATTTCGTGGACACTGCCCACAGTCATGTAGCAATTTAGTGTCTTAAGATTCACTTTTTTTGTCACAGATTAGTGAGTTATTGGGAATATAGGAATGTATATTATCATGAGAGAGTTTTGTGTGTGCATTGACTTGACATTGACATTACCTTTTAGCATTTGTTGTATAGTTAGGTAATTGATCTTGATATTTCTATTGCAATTTGTTTTGTTTTGGTGAATTATAAGGAAGGATAATGTTTTTTAATCATGTTAATCAAAATGCCATATATAAGATTATTTTCGTGGCAAAGAATTTCATTCCTGACATTTGACCCATTTATTCATGTTATTTATTCCATGGTGTCATACTCAATCTTTTTAACCTTGAAGTATCGGTATCCACCGTATCCTGTAATAGTTCCTAAAACTGCTAGAGCTAGCACACCACCAACAGCAAAAGGAACGGTGTCATCTTTCCGTCCAGCTTCTTCTGGACACTTAAAATCTGAAAGTATGTCAGAACAATATGATCAAATTACCTGTGTGAAAATAAATCTTCATTTTCATCAATATTTGCATTTTAATTTAAATCTTGTCAGCATAATTATACTCTATAATTTCATACCATCTCCATACAACTGGTTACTCATTGCCTTAATAGCAAAAGGCTGCATTCGAAATCGATTAAGCTTGATAGTAACTCGAGCAAACTTCTGGGAATCATATAGCTTAACATCCTTTATATAGTTACATTTGTATGATCGACCAACAGGAGTCAAGAATAGGGTCAGCGAATCTGGTGAGTGGATCACTTGGAACAATCCTTGAACGTCTGTAAAGGAATAAATATTTTTAATTTTTAATTTCATATAAATCCAGGCAGCTTATTATCATAAACGGGAAATCTCGTTGTACAACATATAAAACATTTAGAATTCCTAAGAAAGAGTCTTCATTTCAAGCATCTTAAATAGCAATTTAAAAACTGAGGATGGCGATCTAAATGGATTTTCAGATTTGAGACATTCGAAACGTGTGTGGGTGAACAGGTTTTTTTGAATATACATTACTCATCCCTCACTAAAGATTTAATACCTTCTATACAGTACCTAATCTAACTCCCAATAAGTATGGGTTGGCTGTGAGCCTAAATGTACTCCACCTTTAACATTATTTTTCAACAATTATTGTATCCTATATCCAAGCATATTACTCAAAGACTTAAAACTTATGGACAATTTACGTTAAAAAAAGTTCAAGAATCATCAGAGTGATGATTAAAACATGATAATGGGACAACACGTTATAGTAAGTACTTTTCTTTTGGAGTATGTTAAGGTATCTTAAAAAAATGTAATGCTAAGTTGTAAAAGCTATGCTTAAAGTACTGCTGAAGCATTCATGGACATTATACACCTGATACCTAACCTCAATTCATGTATAAGGTAAGTAAATGTCTATTAATTTTTTAAACAAATCCTTTCCATGTAAATGTTTTTATTCGTTTTAATAATAATAAATAGGAAATGAGATTTAGCATTTATTGAAAAGATACTTTACCTTGAGTTGTATTGCCGAAAGCTTTGTCCGACGTGTTGTAACTCAGTTCAATATAATCCACGTACCAAGCATCACTCACTCTAGACTGTTAATAGAAGGTCAATTAATAATTGTGTAGTTAATCACATTTGTAATCATTTATTAGTTTTGAAATTAGTGACTGTATATCCCTAGCGCTAATAATGTGTAAAAATTGAATTTTATAGATATAATAGGTAAAGTGAGTTTGATTTTTATTAAAGTAGACTTAAAGTGGCTTATTAAGCACTTAAAACCCAAGTGACTATTTAAACAGTGTTGGAATTGGGAATATGAAAACGACCGAGACTACTTGATACTAGGAAGTTTTAAATTTTGCTAGGAATTGCATTCGAGATTACTTTCTAAATATATCTATTGGGATTGTTGTGATATTTCACATTTTAATACCTTTTGGAAGTGCCATAAGAATTTGAACGTTCTCCATGAAAGGACCATCTTAGAATCCTCTCCACTGCCACAGGAACCAGTGACCTCAGCAGACTTGGGTACTTTTACGAATGTTTTCTAAAATTTTATTTAATCATAGCATTTAACTTCTAGCACTTAAAGGAATATGTTTATATTTTAAATCACTAACTTTTCCTGTAGTGCGCTTTGGTTCGATAACGAGTATGGTGTCCATTGTGACCAAAATACAAGGCGTTCTTTCTCGGTCATAAACGATAAACTCAGCCGGGGGTGGTTGAGGGGTTGTAGGAATGTCATCTTCTTCAGGGAGAATACCTAGAAAATAAATGCTTTTAATCCAATAGCTTGCACTTTTTAGTCTAAAGCATGGTAAATTTCATGTATTTTTACCATTTGTTACTCAATATAAAACACACATTCTCATAAATTTGACAATTACATGACCCCACCCAAGTCTTAAATCTTTGAGCCTGGAAAAGTGCTTTAAATACTAAGTTATTGCTGGCCATATCCCACCCAGACCCAACCTTAAGCCACGCAGCGAATCTCTCAACAAGATTTTGCATATGTCTATTAAAGTATCACGAAAAAGTATTCCCTTTCCAACTGTTTTCAGCTACAAAAATATTATTCAATTTGAGATTAAAATTCGTTTTATTACCTTTGAGCACTTCAGGTATTTGACCCACCTCGTCAGCGTCCTAAAGGAAAAAATAAATTAAGTTTTATAAAAAGTGATAACACACTACATGCTAAAACACAAAAACTAAAAGATATAAAGGAAGCCCCATCCCACAACCATTTATATAAAAACAGTTGAGTTCATCTTCGTAGATGTCAAAAATCCCGATTCAAGATTTAACTTAAGATTAGTTAGATCATCCTCGATCCTCTCATCATCTTGTATCATATCATTATTTTATGGTCATATTAGCTATAAAAAGGTGTGTCTATCTCTCTTCAACACGGCAGCAGCTCCTCAATCATACCAAGATGAGATATGATAGCTACTTTTGATAATAAAATCATTTCCATTTATGTGCATGGGACTTTTTCTCGATTTCACGATCCCGTTTATGATCAACTCAGATAGACAGGGTTAAGTGGGTAAACAGTCAATTTATAAAATGAACAAGCGAATTAACTGATCGAAAGTAGTAGCGTGGTAGCAATAATAGTTGGAACAACTTTGTACTTTTTTAAAACGCTAAAGCGTGAATATACCTACCTGGGCTTGAGAAAGAAGAAAAAATTCAGATGAGGATAGGGAAACCCACACAAATAGCACCGTGAGAAATGACCACATTTTATACTTTGATAGAATTAATCTCAAACCCCCGAAGAGATAATTTTAGCACTTAGCACACAATGGTAGTTACAGAATCACAGTTTTTACAGTTTACTACCTCAAATTTTAATTGTAACTTATTTGACGTCAATATCTTATTACTTTTTTGCCCATTAGTACTGTGGATAAACTTATATTTTTAAAGGCATTCATTTTGTTATTTACTTCTTAAAAATTAAGTTTTAGTCCCTCATTAAAAGTTACGAATTTTAAGTAATATTTAAAATATGCAGTATGGGCTCGACCAAATGTGTTCCACCTCGTTGAATTGCAATTGCAAGGAAATCATTTCACAGGAATACTCCCAAAACTCGCGCAGGGGGATATATCCGATGTTTCGGATCAATAATTTATAGAATGATCCACGCAACGCAATGTTTTATCAACAAGCGGTTTTTTTCTCATTCTCTGTGGAAATACAAATATTACTGTATATGTTGTGGGATAAAGATATAAAAAGTATTTAATAATTTAACTCAAGTAATCAAATATAGTAAAAAAACTGTTTACAATTAGCAATATACTTTCAACAGATACGCATACATTTTATTTTTAGTACATAAAACATGATGTTTAGACATGACTTTGTTCAGCTTTTATATTTTCCATTAATTCCTAATACCTTCAACTCTAAAATTATTTCATAGGAAAGTAAACTTGCATTAGATCCTCATAAACTTTTAAATCTTCTTCAAGGTGAATACAAAAGCAAACTCGATGCGGCTTGTCAGGATGATTGCGTAAAAATTTTCGAACTGTTTTCAATGCGACGTGTGCAGCGTTCTCAGCGTTGTAGCCTGCAAAGAGTCCAGCAATATAATAAACGGTGTATATAGTAATAGATTTCAATCTGCTAAAATTTACTTATAATTGTTAATTTTACCACTAGATCCAGTTGAAATGCATGGAAAAGCCTTAAGAAAAGAGTATTTATTTGTAAAAGCATAAAAGTTCAAGTATTTACTTTATTTAAACTTTGAACTAAATTTCTACAATTGCAATGGGCAGTATGGATGTAAAATAATTCTTACAATTGTTCGCAGCCTGTGAATCTTCATTAAATTTAAGCTGCTAACATAACAGCCAGAAAGCTTGGCTGGAATTTCTGATTTTGGTCCCACTGTATGGATCACATCTAAAATTTAAAACCAAGTTAAGATTTTGCAAATTAAAAACCAACGATTTTCATGTAAGCTAACATGTAAAATGAGCTAACATTTAGCCGGTAATCGGTATCCTCCACTAATTTTTGCATCACCAACTTCACACCCTTGAATACTTTGACATTCCATAAGAAGCTCTTTGCCAGCTGCATCATGTACGGCACGATCAACTTCACAATTAAAAATGTCAAGGCTTTGATTAATGTTTTATTTCTAATTTTTGTAAAATTATTGTTTTCAATTTTAAAGAAAATTGACAAATACCTGCTCCACCACCTCCCATTAAATCTGGTGCAGCCGAATTTACAATAACATCCAATTCCATCGCTAATAAGTTAGCTCTACCTACTGACACCCTATTATTGATTGCAAAGTCAACGTTGAATAGTTTTTCCTCTGTAAATTATTGGTAAAACCACATTACAAATGCTCCTTCATTAAAGCATATGGTTATTGTAATAACAAATGTAATTAAATGTTCACTCGTAGTCTTTGGGATATTCTTCTTGTCAAAGTATGCTGGCCAAGGCCTGATGCTGTCCAGATTTAATACAGTTCCTTTCAATGGACCTTTGTAATACGTTCTTTTCTCATCAGGGTCCATGTTAAGAAATTTTTCTGTCAGATTTGTCAATGAAATAAATTAGCATTACTTATTAAAATGTGAATGTTCAGTTTAAAAAAATCCTTTAAAATATTGAACCTTTGACATCTCTCCACTGATCATCAACTGGACTTTTTACTGGTCTTGATAAGAATGACGTTGAAGTATGCAATCCCTTTTTTAATGTAAAAATCTACAGGGTTTTCACAAGAATTTATAATGTGAGACTTAAATTAAGTTTTAGACGTATATTAAATGGTGTAAGTGGAATGCATTACAATTTTTATATAAAGCCTTAATTAAATTGAATTTATGAATCGGGACTTACATTACATCTCAATTGAGTCCCTCTAAGGAGCTGAGTCAACGGGTATCTAAATTTTGCAAAAAATTACAAATTTCAAAAATGAAAATGAATACGGATAATGCTAATAATTGTAGAAATTAATTAATTCTTTTAAGCTTTAAATTTTGCAGCAATTTCTTATGATTCAACTCTGAATCCAATGCTTAAAATTTCTAATAAAAATCCTCCGCACTATTGTACTAAGTACTAACTGAATTACAATAATACAAAATAATACAATCAATATAAATAAATATTAAAGAACAGGAAATTAAAAAGAGTATAAGTATAACTTACGGCGAAAAATTCATGGTCTATAAACAATCTTTAAACAAATAATACAGCAAGTTCGGTGAAAGCTTATTTTCACACTGGGCAGGAAAACTCACTAAAGAAGGACTCAACAGCCAAGCTAAAGCTAGATTATTGAAAAAGTTTTGTAACCCGAAGGTATTCATTACATAAAAATTCATTACAGACCCCCAACTCCAATATCAGTAGTTAAGGTAACTTTCAAAATGCAGAGAAAACCATGAAACTATATAGCAATTTTACTTACACTTACACCTACACAAAACTTGGGCACCCACATTGCGTGCAGTAATGATACCCATAATTTGACGACTTTTTCATTACCTTTCTCTCAAATGTCTAAATGTGAGTAACGAACAAGGCGATTGAAATGCCTCGTCATAAAAAATTAATAGATGAAGCTCACGGCATTAATCGAGCATGAATGCATTTTTCAGATCGCTACATTATTTTGTATGCTTTAGAAGCATAAAAAGACCTAGGAAGTTGTATTATCCAAGAAAAAAACAAAAAAAGTACATTAGTGTTTTATCATATGACAGGAAATCCAACTTTCAACAATTAAATAGCAAATAAGCAAATTAGTAATTTATTTTGCACGAAACAAATGATTTTACCACCCGTACCAATACCTTTGAGTTTGAGTCTAATAATCCAAATGAAGTATTTTCTTACAAAGAATAGAATAAACTTCTAAATTAATCAGGATGTGTCTGGTCATTTGTGAGTTTGTGACCCGTCTGTTCAGTATGATCCTTTGTTTCACACAAGACAGAAGCTGTTAGCTCACGTTTAATTAATTAATTGAAAAACAATTAGTATTTACTAACAATGTAGCTGTTTTATTTAAAGCTAACCAAGTGTTAGCTCATTCTTAATATGTCTCATCTCAAGTTTCAAGTCTCATCATCATCTGTATGGAAATGCATCTAGAACGTAGCATTTCTTGAATTGTATGAGCTTTACTTTGGTACAAATCCCTTAATTTAATAGTGTATTATCTTTACAGTAATAATATAAAATATAACTGCCACAGTTGGTTAAGTTCATGTTAATTTAATTTAATTTAAATAATTGCAAGCTTGCAATGCAAGCATTCTCTTATCAAAGCTTGCAATTCTTATTTCATGGAATCATGCAATTTTTATAAAATAAAATGCTGTACTATATGATGGGGTGCATTAAGACGTTAATAAATCTAATCGCGTTTCAGGGTACTGGTAGACTGGAGTCACAAAATAATCTATTAAAATAATAATCATATAATAAGTATAATAGCGAAATTAAGAAAAGTTAGCTTAGCCAAAACTAATTATGTACAAGAATTATCATAATTGACACTAATTGACAGTTATTTCAATCAAAAACTGTCTAATTTTTGCAGATATAACTCTTTCATGAAAAGAATTAACAACACGTATATTATTGGCTTCCATCCAAGGAAGTAACTACAATAAAAAAGTAAAACACTATGTTCTCTCTCCCTCTCGAAATCTCCCTAGAACTAATAAAAAGTTTCAAAATACGAAGTAAAGAGTACGCTCAAATGTCAAATATAGTTTGTAAGTAGGAGTGGCATTATTATTTTGGGGAGTGACTTGAGAGTAAAACTTGATTTCGCGTCGTTTTTTATACCCCTTGTTTCGTCCATCTTGGGCTGACTGACTCTTATATTTTGGCTTTGACTCAACACATATCGCATACACAAAATAAAGCAAAAACCATATCGTTTCTCAGAATAGCGTATAATGCTATAGACCTACTCTCTTTATTTTACTGCTGACTGCTGATGTATCTAAAAACCCTTTCATAAATGTAGGACAATTATTTGACATATTTTTTCATTTGTTTTTCATGGTAAATTAAAGAATGGCACTTTTTTGTCTATGCCAATTAAAATCTGATGATGACTTATATGAGTCAAAAATTATCTCCAGAGACAATCAGACTGTATGCTTATGCTTGTATTGTAGTCATATGCAGTCAATTGTATTGAAATATAGGTCAAGGAGTAATTCGGAGAGTAGAGAACCATAACCGGTGAAACTTTTTCACAAGATGAACCTTGACTTCGAGGGAATTATTAGAGTGTATAAGTGCTTATCGATCGACCCATAACCTTTCGAAATTTCAAAGGCACAACTAAAAGGAGGGGTACCTTGTGACTTGGAACAGAAGAAAGTTCTTTAACATTAAAAAACCTGTCATGGCCGTGCGTGACCTTCTTTTTGCCGTTTTGAAAACAACATAAAAAGGAGACCTAAGGCCTCAAAGGCACCTTGGGTTGGGGCAAACTTCATTCATATTTTATTACAAACTACACTGTGTAGTTGGTGTAATTCGGAATTTTTTGAGAATTTCATAATGTTGGTACACGATAATTGTGAACAAGCCAAATATGTTTTTCCACATTTTGAAGATTATCAACTGACTGACTGTGTATTTTAAGTATATTTGAGAATTGTGATTGTATACGTTCCTGTATAAAAGTGACTGTCCGTCCGTACTTTACTACTCGGGCAATAATACTGTTTTTCTCACACAAACCCATGCGATCTCAATCCTTTTCTATCTGCCCGGCCATTTATCTCTATACAATTTCTTTATTTATAATATCAGTTTCTCTCAGTACATTCAACATTCATTCAACATTTATTATTTGTAGACTTCTTATATTATTCTCCACCTTTTAATTGGGGTAAGTGTACCGTTGGCCTTTCACCCATAATTAACTTTTTTAAGGGTTAAAGTGGTTGTTGAGTAAGTGTGTTGTTTAAATTTTAAATTTTACTAATTCGTAGTTTGTTGTAGTTTAAAGCTTCATAATTTTCAATTAATGAACGAATAAATTCAAATTTTGTGAAATTTTGAAAAATGGTTTGTTGTTTGAAGTTAAAAAATTAGTTGTAAAATTTAGAATAAAGAAAACGGAAGAAGGATGAGGATAAAAGATTGATTGAGGAAGTGCAAATACGATTAAAGCATTTTCCCATGCATCTTGTCGTCACATCTCACTGACACATGTACACAGACAGTGACAGTTTGTTTGCAGTCAGTTAGTTGTTGTTAAAGTAGGTTGCAGTCATCTTGCATCTGAAAAGTCATTTAGAGTTAGTTGTGTTTTGTCTTAAGTACAAAGTTGCAAAGTAAGTCTGAATTCAATTCCTTATAATAATTCACAACAATTATTCTTTGTTATATTGTGAATTATGAATTAACTTTCAAACACACAACATATAATATGAAATATGTAATACCTAATTATGAATTGTGAATTGATTGTGTGAAATGTAAAATGTAATACAGTATAGAATAGATTGGATTGTGCATTACAGATTGCAGAAACCAAAATTGCAATGTGCAATGCAGTAATATGATGTATTACATATTAATAACTTCATTCAATCATTCAACATTTGACATAACACATTAAAAGTGAAAGTTCGTTATATACACGTTAGCACCTTCAACCTTACACTTCATACTTTAAATTATGAATTAAGACAGACTTTTGACTGTATATTATGTGAAATGTTGTATGACTTCAGACTTACAACTTTTGATAAATTAAATTGTAAGTTTTCAAATCACAATTTTTGTTTCACATTTCCTATTTTGACTTATTTGGGAATTCTATTTTTGTATTTGGTTGTCGATACACGACATGTTTGTGGTTTATATTTTGTATTTCATATTTCATGTTTTATTGATATTTTGTTTTTATTACGTAATTTTCAATTTGTGATTTGTATATTCAATGAATATTCAACATTTTTTTGTATTGTGTATTGACAGATTCGATTCCAATTACAGAATTTGTTCTGCCGGCCACCTGTCACTGTCACTTGTCTGTTTGCTCATTGCAATTGCTTCTCAAAGTTAACAGTTGACAGTTGCACTGCAACTACATGGTTGATGGTGCCTGGTCAACTCGCAACTCGTCAACTGTCAAGGTTTACTTTCGTGCAATGATTTCAATGCAATCCACAGACAGACTGACTGACAGTGTCGTCAATGTCAAGACACAACTAAAAGTATAAAGTGCAGTTGACAGTCAGTGAACTCTGATTCAAATGCACGGGTGTTAGGCAAAAATTTGGTTTTCTTGGTTGACGTCTGGACATCATATGGAAGAACTGCGAAGGCTGTAAAGTCAGTAAAGTATAGTAGGTGTGAAGTGTAAGGTCGTGACTCGTGAGGTGGTTTTTTGTTTTAGCACATTAATAGGCAGTGAAAGCAGAATAGTGAAGGTTGAAGTTGAAGTTTCAGCTGTACTTATTGCATTTTCAAGTTTTTTTATAATTCGATTGGTCACTTCACTTGATCACTAACAATAAACTGCATATTTGACCACTACACTAATCATTATGCATTAAATTGACCAGTGACATACATGGCTGTATAGACTTGACTATTATGTCATGTGTTCGGTCAAGGGTTGTCACTTTGACTATCATCATTTCGTCATGTTTGGATTTAAAAAATTTTTTTAAAGAAATCAGTCAAGTCAGTCGAAGTTCAAACCCTCATTGATAGAGTTTCTTTTTAGTAGTGTTGTTTTTCTATTTATTTGATAGTGTTATTATTATTGATATTAAAATGCAGTGTTTTGTATTATGAAGGAAATATTATACCAC
>JAQGAA010003061.1:0-11521 GCA_034696425.1 Isotoma viridis
GGTTATGTTATAATAGTATAATGGTCTTGAGAGAGTTGCCAGGTGTGAAATTTCGTATACTAATAGAAAAAAAGTAGCTCATTTTTTGTAAAAACTTCTTCCACAAACTACCATCATTGCTACTGCAATGCCACCACCACAGTGGCCATAAAAAATTTCAAAACTTTTTTTTTCTTTTTATTTTAACCTGCACATGAGGTGGTGTGGCTAGAGCGTGCAAAAGAGAATTCGTAACATCCTGAGGGGTCAGGTTTTCCAAAGTTGGGTAGATTCTTTCTGCTGCAGTTGAACCGAGTGCTCGGTGCAGAAAGTTGGTTTCGACTCGACCTGGACTGATACCCTGGTAGATGAAGGATGAAAGAACAACATAAAACCAATTAATGTAATTAGGAAAACAGTAGGGGCTTGAGTATTTGTGATAAGTTTGTAACTAATTTTAAGTACACAAAATGGAGCAGATAATTCGTTGTGATAACTGATTGCTAAAAGTTTTAAAGCTGTAAGCTATTTATTTATAGGAGTTGAAGAATATGACAGTAGTTTCTAAAACTAAAAGTTTGAGGTTTGGAGAGGTTATCATGCAAAATTTTTTCGAAATTCTTACAGTCACTTTTATCCTACTGTGCTTTTCGATCAGTTCTTTTCGAAATCCTGAGAAAACAAAATCGTTTTAAAATTTTGAAGCATGTTTTTAAACTGGCATCTTTTAAAAATATAATTTAATTCGAAAAGTGTATACCTTGGGTAATAGCACTGACAGCCCACTTAGTACTCGCATAGAAATTAAACACTCCAAGTACAGCATGGCCTAGGATGCTGTTTAATTATAAAATGATGATGAATTTTTGAAGACTCGATAGTATAATTTATTTGATAAATTTGTTTCACCTGTTGATGTTGAAAATGTGCCCATCATTTACATTTCGTTCAAACATTGACTTCAATGAAAGCTGGGCACATTGAACCAAGCCCACAACATTAACATTTAGCATCTCTCGCATTTCAGACGGTTTGATCTCTGGGAATTAAAATTAAAATGTTTATATATTAGCCAATTCCAAGGTTTTCTATTACCTAACACTTTAAAATAATTTAAATTGCTAACTTACCTAGAAGAGTTGTCTTTGCAGCATACCCAGCATTGTTGATACACAAATCAATTCCTCCAATATTGGACTTAATGTGTTCAAACATTTTATCGACTTCGGATTCATTTCCTAAATCGCATTGGTATGAAATTACTTTTCCCTTATAGCCTAATTTTTCACATTCTTGTTTGATTTCCTGCTCACAAATCGTAAACACAAAATTTTATCAAATGTCAATGGATTCAAGGGGTTTTTAATGAAAATTAATTTTGAAAAATGCTTACATCAATCGATTTGGTATTTCTTGCACATCCCACAACAATCATGCCATGTTCTGCAAGATTTTTAGCAATGCAAGCTCCGATTCCTGAGCTCGCTCCTGTGACAAGAGCTACACGGTTTTCCCATCGTTTCATACCGTAGGTTTCCATTTCAAATGAAAAGCTTTGTACTTAAAAAAAATCTTTTTAAATTCTAAAAAAATATTTCAATCACCAGAACAGTCAAAATGACCGGTTGTTATTGGGCATCTTTTATTGTACTGAAAAGTTAAACAAGTATCACTTTACTTGGTATTCACTGTAAGCTAATAATGAACCAAGTAAAGAGCATTATTCAGCTGAAGTGTTTATTTTCAGCAACTCATATCACTGTCCCAAACCACTTTCGAGGTTTTGGGTTCGTGAAGGCCACTTTTTTTACTTTGATATTTGATCAATGTATATGCAAATGAGTAGGTAGGTATATGTATGCTTCATTTACTTTTTTACAAAAGGTTGTTATAAAAGTCAATAGAACACCCTTACCTGGTATGTTAATTTTTATTGGGTTGGTTGGAGATACAACAAATAATATTATCAAAGTTGTTGGTTGCACTTCGTGATCATGATTTCAATAAATGAGATAAACTGACAGAATTTGTGTTTTAACATCGTTTAGCATATGAAAAACAAGTTAGGATTTATATTATTGTGTTTTGGAAAACTATATTATGATGTACTTGAGACCTTGCTAGTATTACAAAAACCAATAAACATTTAATTAGAGAAGTTATCCATACTTGTGATATTTAAGAGTAATAATTATAAAATTCAACTGTGTAAGCTTAATTTTTACATTAAGCAATTCAAAATACAATCACATTTTTAAGACAGGAGAAATTATAAATTTAAGACACACTATAAGAAAGTTTTGAAAACAGTTAGTTTAAGGCAGGGAAATGAATTTACCAACTTATTCTTAACTCTCAGATTCATGATTTATCTTCTCTAATCTCACTTCCCAGTGTCCCATCCCAGCTGTCATTACCTTCAATCTCTTTTTTATACTTACAGGGGGTTACGCATTGTACATTTTAACTTAATACTAAACTAAGATTCTTCTGCCAGAGTAAGATTAACTAATTGCTTGAGATGGAGTAAAAAATAAGACGGAAGGAAGCAAAAATTATATGAAAACGTGGTAGCATTGATGTTCCTCTCATACTACAATATTATTACTCTATGCACACTACACAGACTTTCTCTGCAATGACTGAACAGTGAGTAGTAGTAGTCTTTCTGCTTTAAGTGGTTTCTATTCTATACCAGTTTCTAAAATCTCACATCCTCCTCGGCTTTCTTCACAGAGTTGCTAATTGGCCCTTGGGAGTTTTTAGTTGACTCATTCATGAGCCCAAGTCGAACTTTCTCAGAAGTTAATATCATCATAAAGAAGTTATGTTTTCTCTATACAACCAGTGGTACCACCACCAGCCCTATCATCAAGCTATCACTACTACTGTTCGTACTCTTCAATACCGCTGCGAAAGGATGTCTTGGAATAAGTAGTGTTATTATAAGGAGTAGTGATGATGCTATACTTAACTAATAACTGTATTCTATAACAACTAACAAGATATTTAGACTTTCGTTTCCTTGTTAGTTTTCATTGAAAGTTGATGCTCGATATTAAACCTGGATAAGTCTCACATAGTAAATTGCATCACCACCACCAAGGACTTGTATAGTACAATTGCATAAGAGAAAGTTTGCGTCTCATTGTTATCCCACTAATTTAGCCCCACTCAAGTTAATTCGGATGATTTATCGGGATAATTAATTAGAACCTCTTATACAATTAATTTTAAGATTGGGTTTCGTAGTAAGTACTAATATTTTTTTGTAACCGAGTCATAAATTATCCTCCACTTTAGATCACTTACTTATGCAATGGGTTGTTTTTTTTTGTAAAATTTATGCTGTAATCGTCAAACTAGAAAAGTAGGTGGAATGTTTTTCGTAATGCTATTATATCATCCATGTCATGTTTTTTAACGCCTTGTATAAATTCTTATTTGTATAAACTCTCCCATGAAACCAAAGTCTCGTTGGTGGGCGAGGAAAGATGTTTTTTTGCCAAATATTCAGCATCGACATGATAGATTGGCTTTTCCAATTCGAGAACTTTGGGAATAAGAGAGATTTATAGATATGCAAATCATTTCATACTTTAGGTTAGGATAGTGAGTACAAATAGCGCTGATGGTGTAGTAGATGCATGGGAATCTAGTTGAGACTCAGGAATCACGAATCACTGTCCAAATACAAATTTAGAATCTCTATTTCATTTTCAGACAACATGGAAAGTTGAGTTAGTCAGTATATTACATTTTGGTATTGCATGTCAATGAGGGAAAAGTCAGAGGAAAAGCTAGGAGTTTCTAGTTTCTACTTGATTATTCTAATCTTTCAACAAAGAGATTGTGAAAATAGTGAAAGAGAAATAAAAGAGCAATTCAAATTTTATTTCCCATGCAAAACAGGATTCGTGCATAAAAACATGAAAAAAAAATCTACACATTGCTGTGCTAGATACAAATGCTTTTTTCAATATACTTTAGAACAAGATTATATAGAGAGTAAGAAGAAATAGTAAAAATGTTAAAGTTGAAGCTAAATAGAGCTCGTATTATGTTTGTAGTAAAGTACTTAGGTATACATACATTGTTACTTTACCATAAGGGAGAAATTGCCGAAGTAGAAAAAATAAATGGGAATTTATGCTTTTTTGTAAAAAGAAAATGCTTTAGTTCTTCTTGGAAAAATGTTTGGTAGTAGTGGTGGTAGGTTTTTTGGCATTGTTTGTAAATCACTTCTCGGGATTTTGTTGGATTTTTCCTGTAATGATGAGGGTTAAGTTAAGTGAGTGTTCATATAGTGTCAAGGGTTTATGTGTCAATCAGCAGGATTATTGTAATTTACTTCTGAGAAAGATTCAAAAGTTTGGAAATTTCTTTGTGAACAGAATTTTGGCTTCTTTTTAAAGATTATGAAATTATGGAGTGTAGCATGAAAAATAAAAGTACGTGATTTATAAACATTTTGTATTTATGTATTGAACTTGGATTCTAATGCTACACAAAATAATAGAAGAAAAGCTAAAGAAAGTTGAAAAAAGCGTATTTGTCCAAGTACGTGGATAGAGAGTCGTGTGTCATACACTAGTCGTTGCAGTGTTTTGCTTGTAATCATTGCATGAAGTAGAAATGATAGAACTTGGAGAATAGAGTAGCCAAAGATCTTTTTGGGAAGGAGACTTGATGTTCTAAAAAATATGAAGTGTATGGGAAAAAATAATAATAATCTTTCTATCTTCCTGGGTTCCTTTTAGCTGTTTTTTCACTCATTCTACCCGGTTTTACCCGTTTCCTTGTTTAAAACGCTTTCATTTCCGTGTAATATACTTTCAAATAGATGATGTGTAGTTTTTTCACTTTCATTGTTGTTACTTATATTTTGTTATTATTTTATTCAGTGTAAAAGTTTACTTTACACTGTATTTGGTGCAAAATGTTATACATAAGACGTTATGGGAGTAGGTAAATGTTTCATAAATGGCTTTACTCGTTGGATAAGAGGTTTCTTCATTTATCACACAGCACAGCATAGGGTGGATAAATTGTTGGTAATTTTTAACATTATTATTATCTTTACCCTCAGCTGCCGAACTGGCTGTGTAATTTTAAAGGACTAAATACAATTCTTGAGGTTGTAATGTCAATGTTGAATACAATCTTCTTTAATTAACTATAATTTTAAAACTGTATTTAGCATTCCTTAATAAAATGAGAATGTTTTTTAGGGGTAGGACAAAAAGCCAGTGACATGAAACATTTAGCAAATAAGTAGATGGATTTTGATTTTCAACTAAAGATAAGCTTAATAAAAGATTTAAAAATACTTCAAGAGCTTGCATAGCAGGGCACAATTTTGGGTTCTTGACCCTAAGACCCCCCTCAGGGGTTAAGGATGCATGATAAAGTTTAGTAGTCTCTTCCAAGAAACTTTGACGCTGACAACTTAAACTAAGTTTTGCCGTTCTTTTATCCAGGGAAATCGAACTTGTTTAGCCAATTCTTATTCTTATTAAGCCTTATTATTTTATTACTGAGTAAGTAGTGAAGGTTAGATAAGGGCTTGTTTGCTTACAATTTGCACACTTGAGTGACTTAATGGGCGAGTCGTGATTGCGAAATTTCTGCGTGAAAGCAGATTATCTCCGTTTCTCTCGGGAGACGAAGCAATCTTGTAATATTCTCTTTCTTTTACACATTCACATCTTCTTGGATCATTCCAAGTGACCGAGTTACAAATATGTATTCTTTGGTTTCGGGGGATCGTTCATCTATGAAGTGTAATATATAATTGTGTTATATAATGTTTTTTTTTGTATGAGTTTCTTTGTATGGATCAAAAGAGCAAGGATGTATATCAGGCTGGGTTTTTATATTCCGCTTCGATTGATATACAAAGCATTTTGATATCAAAGTCGTTGTTGTACCATGACTAAAGTCACAAAGCGACAAAAATGTCCTTTGTTACACTTGTTATATAGTGGAGCATATTGCTCATTTTATTATTTCTAGTCAAATGTCAAGGGTTGCATATAGTTTTGGATAAAAAATCATACGGGCTGTATTTAACCTAAAGCAAGTCTCTTGAATTAAGGGGTTGGTTGTTTTTTCAACTCGAAGTTCTTTTTCAGTCTAATGATATAATTGGTTTCGAAGAAAATCGAGAACATGGTTTACAAAAGTTGTAAACTCTGTGTACATATAATAATATTCCAGTCTGGTTGC
Organism: Isotoma viridis; assembly: GCA_034696425.1. NCBI lineage: Eukaryota > Metazoa > Arthropoda > Collembola > Entomobryomorpha > Isotomidae > Isotoma > Isotoma viridis. The sequence goes on from JAQGAA010003061.1 coordinate 6,208, forward strand.
TTTCTCTGTTAACTATGGTTCATGAATTCGAAGAAAATTCTTGTAAGGGATGTCAGAAGTATTCTCAGTACAAGGAGAGCTTTAGTTTAAATGAATGTAAAAGTAGTAGTAGCACACAAGTGATAGTTGTGTGAAACGTTGAAAGTGTGTAGTCTCGTGGTTCAAGACGTTCTTTTGGAGTTCTTAAAAGACAGCTTTCACTAGAACTGATGCGGGTTGTACTTTGTTGTCTGTGTGTTCGTCCTTTCTACTTTGCTTGGCATGACTTTATGTCTTTTTAGAAAGTTGAAAGAAACTTTCCAACTCTTTTGTATCTCTCTTGAGGCAAAGTGGAGAAATCATGGGTACTGATACATACAACCACTACTGCTGTACTGCTACTACCTAAAAGAACTAACCAATGCCAATGGTTGTGTGTGCCACTAGCCACCAGAATGTATAATATCAGATCCATTGATATTTGAGTAGATTTATTTCCAGAAACAGTACAACTTGTGTTACGGATTGAATACATTTCAAATATAAGTTTCAAACCAAATCCACAGGGTGACATTATGCTTTCTTTCTTAGGGTAAAATATTGTTGTGTAAAAGGGTGTAAAAACAGTTGGACCTTTGGGAGAATCTGTCAGATGTGATTTCCAAACAGGTTTCTGAAATCCTTTCGACTCCGATTCTTCCTGAAGACATTTAAAATTAAGCATTTAATTTCAAGAGACACAATTTGCCACATTATATCAGCTACATAGTTTTAATATCAAGTTAAAACTATTTTCAAAATATTTATCCACCTACACCGTACAAGACTGTAACATACCCTTCGAAATAAAACATATCTAGTGAAATGAAATTGAGTGAAACTAGAACTGGCCACACTAGCCAGTAGTAGTTTTATTACTTGTAAAATCTTCGAAATATTAATTCCTTGCTGCTACCAGTATCCTCTTTCCCCTAGACTACATACACAAACAGCATAGAAATAAATTCCCACATGAATATATATACATAAATAGACTTTCTCCTTACTGCTTTTACTTTCACGAATAAAAAAAGACAGCCACAATAATATATCGTAAAGTTGATGTGTGTAGTCACTCTACTTTAGATACTTACAGTCTGGTCCATCCCAATCTCAAATGATAAGGGCTGTTTTAGAAGAACCTTCCTGTTTTTGGCAAAATTGCAAACTTTGTCGAGTTTAAATTTGCATGAAAGTAAAAGTTAGGTAGGAGGGGGAAAGTCAGTCATTCAGTTCAAGTCAATGCTTGCGTTTGATCTTCATGCCTCATTCAAACTGTTCTTGCTAATACAAAAGTATTATAATATCCCGTGGTGGTGATGGTGGTGGTAGTGGAACACTTTTTAGAAGTACTTGTACCACTACTACTACTGGTATTACCTACTACGCTTAGTGTAACAGTGGATATTTTCTATGTTATATATTATTTCCTATATTACATGTGATGTTGGCACAACTTCCTCTTTGAAACCATCTCCTTCCCTTTTGCAAAAAGTAAAGTTGAAGTTTCAGAGTTTTTGTGGGATTGATACAGATCACAGAGGATAAAAGAGAGTCAGACGTACGAGATGTCTTAGATGTTGAATTCAGATGTTATATCTAGAGTTGTGTCTTAGACTCTACTACTCAAAGACTATGAGCATTTTTATTCAACCGCTCTACCCCTTCTGTTCTGTTTATGAGATGAAAGAAATGAAAAACTTTGAAGATTCCACTGGTGGTAGTTGTACTTGTAGTGGTATCATAATAAATTTTAAATGTTTCAATAAAAACTGACTTTACAATTTACATTTTGTTCTCATGTTTGGCTAAAGAATATAAATGCCTAGTATTATACAACACGTTTGTGTTTAACCCTTTTCATTTAAGGTATACATATAGTTAGCATTGTGCTAAAACCAAGGAGGGAGTTCCTCCCACAGTCAGCGATAAAACTAAGACTGTGTCACTGTCATTGCCAAAAACCACATGACAAGTCTTCCGATTCCAAAGTTCTGGCTAGGGACACGAATAGGAATACTAGGAAACCTGGCCAAAATGCAACTTTTGTAAAACTAGTCGGGTGAGAATTTTAGGATTCTGATGCACAACGAACGAGTATTAAATCAGGAAAACAAAAATTACAGAAAAAAAGTTTAATTTGCTTAGGATTCATGAATCTTGTTCCAGAGGGTACCCAAAAAATGCCATAGGTACTGCGTGTAACACTACTAAAAGGCAATATTATGCGGTAGTAAGCTTACAAAAGTTACCAGTTATGTTAGGATGTTCCAGTTGCCAAAGTCTAGAACTTTAGACCCGTCGTACGTATGACCTCGTGTGAAATAGATTTTGCAATGTCTGTTCTACACAATGTCTATATATTATGTTTTATGTTGCAAGAGAAACAAGAACAAAGATTCTTGTGTGTTTTACCTCTTGTTCTTGTACCATCAACTTACTTGGTATTTCAGGGCTAGTCTCTCAACGACTTGTTTTCTTCTGTGTTTTCTGCATTATTTGTCATTTGACACGAATCCAGAAAAACAAGTTACAAGGAAGAGTATATACGAGTTGTAAAAGTCATTTGACATGGGACAAAGACGTCTGTGTAAGACAGGCAGGAAAGGAAAAAGGGACAAAGGGGGGAAAACTTTACTAAGAGCAAAAATGACTTGAACTAAACGAAACAGTGAGCATTTTTGTTAAGCCTTTTGGCAATGGGAGTAATACTCAAAAGAAATAATCCAAATTTGAACCAACTTATTATGTGTCATTCTATTAAAATGGTTAATGAGGATTTGTAATTGCTTTAACAACAAGGCGAGGCTAGTGTCAACGGTGACATGAAAGCACACCGGGATCAAGTGCAAACAGGAATTATAGTTTTAAATTAAAATTTTTACAGTTAATTGGTTTGGCTCTGTAGACTAATTAACTTTTGTATCAAATTAGATTTTTTCTGGAACTTGTTCAACAGTCACTCAAATTAGAATAGGTAGTCATTTTGCAAATAATATTTGCACCTTTGCAATTTACCGGATTTTCAAGAAGTTTTGATATACCCATACAAAATATGAGAATTAGCAAGACGCTGATTTTTGATGGTGATGGGATGGCATGGCATCAAAAGACCCAACACGTCTTCCTAAGAGGACTCAACTCATGAGGATTATATTAAAGTTTATTTTCTCTCGTCAGTCCTTTAGGAGAAGACATCAGATTTCTGAAATGGGAAATGAAAAGAAGCTTATTGTTTAAGCAACTGCTGACAGAGACAATGAAAGATGACAGAATGAAAGGTTCATAAAAGACAGGTGACGGTTTCTTTGACATTCGTCACTATGCTGACTACATGGTTTGCTGCCATCATCTTTGTGATATGATGATGATGGCAATGGGTAGGTTGGCAATGCCAGAGAACATAACACTTATTTCTTGAATGTATTAAGTAGCATAATAATGCCTGGATTCAATCCAATCCAAAAACTCAGTAAATTTCATCTCTTCAATCTTCAAGGCAATCCTCAATGCTTTAACTAAAAGTTGTAATATTCCTAATACTACTTAGTTAGAACACGCAAATATATATACACCCACTTTAAGTATCATGTGAGTCTTGTAATAATATAATAATTCTTGGTAGTAGTAGTAGTAGTAGTAATAGCAAATGGTATACTAAGTACCTTGTCTAAGTCTCTGAAGAATAAGACTTTACTTTCTATATGCCCATGCTGACTTTCTCCAAGTTCTATTACTTTGAGACTAGTGTTCATGTTATTTTTTAGAATTTAGGACGTTGTGACAGATCTGTCTGACTCTAAGGAAGAAAAGTCGACTCAACTCAACAACTGCATTAAGTTATGACATCTTAAATCCCTTTTTACACTTGCTCCATTTAGCTTCCTTCTTTCCCTGTCTCTCTGTCTTTTTCAACAAACCTTACCTTTCTTAATGGATCATAAATAACGGAGAGTAAAATTAAACAAAAGTGAATTAGGTATTCTATCAAGTATAGCAAATTCGTATTGAGTTGAGGCTGTATATTAATTAGGTTAGGTTAATTATTTTACAATACAAAAATGAAGCAACTGTTGATTACACATAGTTGTAATAATTGCATACGTTTAAATTATAGATTGAACTTTCATTAAGATTTTTTCCCGATTTTCTTGTAAAATCCTTAGTTAGGATTCCAGGATGTACATCATGAACAGCCCTTTTAGTACATTATAAAGCTTGTAGTCTTAGTTTAACTTTCTAGAAAAAATAAAAGTAATACTAGTAACTAAGGATCTGGTCCAATATCGTTAAGTAGTGAAAGTACATGTGGGTAGTAGTAGTTGTGCAGTTGTATCATAGCATAGCATCATACATGCCACATGCACATGTAATATGTACAAAGAAATATGCTATATTATTACCTCTTTCAAGGATTTGCTTACCTTCTACTTCTTTACCTCCTCGTCTCTTTGGTTAAGCCTTAATGTTTTTCTGACGATGATGATGGTCGGTAGCCTGTATGTGTGTTTTAGTTGGAGCTTATATTATCCTCAAAGATAAAAGTAAAAAAAAAGTAAAGGTAAGGTATAAAGTAAAAGTTAAGTCATATTCTACTAAATAAGTCTAATAATGGTGGCCGAGAGAAATTGAATTGCTGGCCATCTTATGATATACCTAGAACAAGCATTATGTCATTTTAGTTTCTTTTTATATGCTTGAGGTGACATGTAGACTCAGGAGACTAAATGCGATTTCTTGAGATGGACTTTTCGCAGATGTGTGCACTTATGCGAAGAAAGTGAAATTATGTGTTTTTTGGGTCGTAAACAGTATTCAGTAAAGAAACTAGGGATGAATGTTGCCTTTGTTTAGGTTAATAAATTGGGATTAAATCTAAAACAATTGTTGGTAATGGAACATCAATGATCGATTTATGGTGTGAGTAAATAAATGTTAGTGGCTTCGCATACAAAATGCAGTAGAATAAGATTTTTAAATAGTTTTTAATTTTTTATGGTTTATGATAATTGTTGAAATGAGCTTATTTTCTAATATCCACAAAAAATAGGATGAATGAAAACTTCGTAAAAAACCTGTTTAGATAAATAAATTGAAAATTGATTATTGAATTGTAATGGAGATACACATATCAAACCAGAAATAAATTTTACTCAGAAACTTATTAGCGATTAAAAAAAACTTGGGATTTTTTACAAGTGTTCTTTCTCGAACACACGGCGACGGCACTGAAAATTCTTACTTGGCTTGGAAGAAAAACTGGCGAGGTTTGAGAAGTCATCTCATCATCTCATTT
>JAQGAA010003062.1:0-11518 GCA_034696425.1 Isotoma viridis
GATGAAAGAAATATTTGATATGAAACAGAATGCTTAAAGAACATCTCGAATAGTAATAGTAATAATAATAATCTTTTTTAATATCGTTTCGGTTGAATTAGCCAGAAAAATCGGTTTGTAAATATCCTAATCCAATAAGCAGTAGCAATTCAATTTTATGTTATGTGAGAGAGAGAGAACATGTTGTAATTTTATTATCATCAAGCTGAAATATGTACGAGACGAGGCAAATAATGTACAAAAGATAGTAGTGGTGATTCTGGTGATGCCAAGCTGCTATACATACATACCCAGGATACCCGAAGGAAGATCTTGCAGATAAATTTTTACCCGGTTGGGATTTTTTAGAGTAAATTTTTCGCCGAGTTGGCTTTAGAATGCTATATGAAGATACAGTTGCAACATGTATAAGGATTTTTTAAACACACTTTTTAAAATCTCCTTGAAATTGGGTTTATTCGAAAAATAGTCTGCTAGGATGTTTACTTGCATTTTTAAAATTTTCAGGAAAAATTGTTTTGTTGGTTTGAATGCCAATTTAAATTTCATTACTTTCGATTTGTATGCTTCCAAACACATCTTGCCTACTCCTAGTTGACATCACCGACCACATTGTTCTGCCCTAATTCATGATGCATTCATAAGACAATGATGTAATCTTTTAACACACTGACTGACTTTTGGTCAATAAAAGTTCTAAAGCTAGTTTTAAATATTGCATTCAAGTCACAAAACCCAAGACAAAAAACATATCCCAATTGTAGATTAAGTAAGCATAAAATTTTATGAGTTTTTCTCTCTCTTACCTTCATCCGTTGAGGATTCATCCAATCGACTCCTTTCTAGAGACTGTTCCTTTAAGTGTTTTATATAACGACGACCTTTTGTCTTAAAATTGGCCGAACATGAACATGACTCTTGGTTACACGTTTTACCCAGGCATTTACAACATTCCTGGCCGTCTGAGTGCGAAACGTTGTCTAAATCTGTAAAGCGTACCTTCCATTTCCCAGAGCTCCCACTTCGACCCCCATTTGTATTATTTGTAGTATTATTACCACTGCTTCCAATGTCAAAAGCAGTACTACTCAACTTATTGGAGAAAGTGGATGAAGGAGAAATAGAGAAAGAGATTGAGTCTGAAGCAGACAATGAATGGGAATGAAGGGTCGCGGGGGAGTTTGTCGAATCAGATTTTTCAACAAATTTTTTCTTTTCAGAATGAGATGACGAAGAGCAAGTTGACACTTGCCAATTCAAAGGCTTATGAAGTGTCACATGAATTCGGACACTTGGAGACTCTCCTCGACGGGAATTTCGTGTCAACCTGCTTGTTCTTGGTCTCCCTCTTGAAGAAGACCTGCTGCATGTTCCACCACCACCACCACCTTCAGTACTTGTAAAATTCTTCTCAATCTTAGTAATTGCATCATGTTCATCAGTGACAAATGAAATTACACCTTGTCCGTTAAGGTATATACTTGGAATCTTTGGATTTCCTCCTATCCGACTGCAACTTGCACTTTTCTTTTGTTTCCTTACAAAACCCTCATCATCACCCTTTGAACCCTTCATAAATGTAACTTCTTTCATGGAAGCAGAAGGTTTTATGTACATTACAACACCTCCATTACTATCTAAACTTTCCCCAAGGTCAACTTTATGATGACGTGACCTGGTTTGTTCTTCGCGAACCATTTTGACTTTTTATGCAATGGTATGCTCACACACTGTCAAAATTTAATGTGTTCTTCTAGCCCTTTGTGGGATTATAATTTATCTCACTCCTTGAATCTCCGAATAATGGGGATAAAATGGGGCTTTATGACACGAAATGAGAGTAAAAGCCATTTTCACTTTTTAATGTATTTCCAAGAAAAATTACGATAATGTTCTTTCCAACATTTCCCTTTTAGTCTCTCAAACCAGTCTCATTGTTCGTTTAAAATGAAAGCTATGTAAAATCTAAAAGTGTATAGAGTGCGGTTGGTGGTGGTGATCTTAAGAATAAGAATATTTTTAAATCGTGTCACTTCCTCTGAGGCAAAGTATCTCTACCACTACCAACTACACTCACTTCTGTTCTTTTACTTATTTAATGTTGAATAATATAACATGTCGTTTTTTGACTGCCAAAAAGGGCTTCATATTCAGATTTCGTTGTAGTAGCACACAAGCGTGTCACTTCATGTCAGAGTCAGAGCTATTTGCATGATTATGCCATTCAAAGAAGGATCCTCTTGATCATCATCCTCTTGATCTTTATGGATTCTTCAAAATCTCTAAAGAAGAAGCCACCACCACAACTTCAAACCAAATACCATTACTTCCACTACTACTACCAATTCTCAACACACACTTCAAATCCAATGTTCCACTATCAAGTCAGAAAAACACAAATGCTAAAAACTAAAAGTCGAGTATTTCTCTTTCTCTTTCAATACCAGATTTCCAAGATTGTCTCTCACATTGAGAATCATTGATAACCAAATTTCCCAATTGTTTTCGGATTTTTTTTTATTAAAACTTGAATAAATTCTTGTGACTCTTCTTTTCCGACTGTGATTGTACACTAGAAAGACAATCTGTGTTTTTTAAGAAATAGACAAAATCTAAATATTTTTTTCTTTGCTTTTTGAACAGATCGATTATGTGGTTTCAAAGATGAAGAGTATATTATTTTTTAGATTCAAAATGAGATTTTTGGTTTTATGGAAATTCATGCTTGCTTGTTGGAAAGATCTTTGTAGGATTCAGATCAAAGAGTATACAAGACTCTTTCTCGGTTTCTAAAAGAGACCAAAAGTAATGTCTCAAGAGAAACCCCAAACTGCTACTAGAAGAGAGAGTAGTACAACTTACTGGTTGGTTGGTTCGGGGGAAGTTTTTATATATTATGAGTATTTGTAGTAGATAGTATTTGGACCAGAATAGAAAAATATGCAGTTATTATCTTTAGTATTTTTGTGAGAATGCACACACAAAGATTCCAAGGATATGAACTCCTACGATAATATAATAGGAGTAATAAGTGGCTTGTTAAACTGGTACAAACAATATCAACTCTTTGGTCCTACACTAAAACTGCAACTGCATCAATATCCCTAGTCTCGTGCTAGGACTACACTTTGAGTAAAAAGAAAGACTGACTTGAAACTTTACTTCTAGAGTGAAATAATAAAGATCAGATCACAAACAAAATGTGATACTACTACTACTACTGGGAAATGATATGATATTTCTCACTTGAGTGTAATAGTGTGAGTGCAAACAGATATGCAGAAAAACCTACTGCCTTGCTTTACAATGAAGGAGATAAAAGTATGCATACGGGTTATCTAGAAAAGACAGAGATAGTTATAAAGTATATATGTCAGTGAAACTTACCCGTTTTCACCCGCATAGCCCAAGATAAGTTAAAGTAATTCAGGATGAACGTATGAACCTTCTTCTTATTCTAGCATAGATTTTTTTTATCTAATACTTCTTACAAGTGTTTTAGAAGAGAATAAGACCCCCGGGTTGGTAATACTATTTTGGAGTTGGCCTTGGGTGAAAGGACGCATGTTTGTATTTGTTTGTATTATTGATAGGGGTGTTAATTTAATAAATAATGGTAGCAACTCTAATGAGAGATAAACCTTTTTGTATCTTCTGCACGCAAATAAGTTTTCAAATACACTTTGGTCTAAAACTAAAAAAGTTTAATTATTTTGAAATTACATACGAAAAGTTTTTTTTATCCATGAACGTTCTAAAATTAATCAATTACAGACAACAACGCAGTTGGAAGGACGAGGGGGCGGAGGGGGATTTAATACAAAAACTAGGGGAAGCCTTTTAGCTGGTTTCCTTATTGTAAAAGCTGTAAGCTATAAAGTGATCTAGTATTAATAATAAGTTTTTAGCAGTAAAAGTGTGTTCATCCTACACGCCAGATAAATATATGAGACAGAGCTTTTACTACAAAAGTCACGACGTGCTATCCCATATCATCTTAAAACTCTTAAACCATACCATGAGCCCTACTCCCCATGAAATAATACTCCACTTCTATACAAAAACTACTGAAAAAGATAGTTGATCTCATATCATCACGAAGCATTACGAGAATATCCTCTTGGCTTGTATACACGGGATTTCCACTACGTCCATCGTCCCGAATTCCCGGTTGTTCTAACTTCTTATACCCGGTTTCGCTCTCCCGGTTTCCTTCTCTCTTTTATGCAAAGACTTAAAGCAGCTGAAGCAAGTTTCCTTCTACCGATACAGTATTTCTACATGTAACATGAAATGCTATTAAGCTTCTTATCTCGTTATTTCGTTTTCTCTCATAGTTTATATATAATCATACAGGATAGAGGTGACATAACGACGTTAAGAGTAGTAGTAACTTGTAACTTGTAAAATAACCGTATTTACATTTTGCTTCTCACTTTATATATAACTAAGAGATAACCCAAAGCTAAGCATTTAAAATATGCCTATGGGTTTTAGAGAGGTGGTAATAATAGTGAGTATGTCGAGTGTGGTAGTAAAAAAAGAGATTTTTGTCATGTTTTCAGTTGCACATGTTGTTATCACATCACACTAGAAACTATGGCTATGCATCAACATGAAAAGATGTATGGAAGGTGTCGTGTCTCCCTTAAACTTTTTCCGGTTCAAATTTAGAACATACAAACGGGAATGAATGAATGATTATTCTATGAAAGATTGTAATAATATGATAAGAGACAAAAAGGCAACAGTTGCATGTGAGAGCGAGAGGGATAGCGAGTCCGAGTCCTTAGGATATTTTGATGCTAATCCAAAGACAGAAATATATACGACTTGTTTTTCATTAGATTGGAATGCTATTTTGTGTATTTACTTTTAAATTTAGAATGGGGAATCCCCACAAGCTATTTAGACGCATTTATACAGTGTGGGCTGGTGTATTTTGTTTCTAGTTCCTAATTTTATCTAGTATGGGTTATTGGCCAGTGGGTCAAATTGAAAGCAGATTATTTAAGTAATAAAAATGTTAATGTATTGAAGGGGATGAATTTTAGGTTTTAAGTAACATATTTGAGAAAAAAGTTTAACCAATTTTCAAAAAATCAGAGATTTAAGTTACAATTTCAATAGATAAAACACAGTAGGAACTAATTTAATTGTGATTGCCCACATCACGTTAATTCGGATTATTTTAGATAAAGACATAACACAAATGGGATATTTTGTGGTTGGATGAGACTTGAGACCATAAAATGATAACAAATTTGATGATAAGACTCAACCACGGATATTAGAATTAGTCCCAGTCAGGGAAGTAGTTGCTTGCAGGCTCTGTTGTCTCCAATTCATTATCTTCCTCTAGTAGCACAGATCTCTTTCCTTTCGATTTACCTTCAAAATTACACAGGAATAATGTATATGGTATCGAATGTATCAAAGCTTGGTTAAGCACTATCGTATTAGAACATTTCAGAATGGAAACTTACGTGATTGTTTTACACATAAATAAAAATGCCAACCGTTACAATATTGACCTTCCTTAATAATCCGTGTGTTGTTTGTCTTATCGTAAACTGATAAAATACAACTTTGATTATTCGCCACACGGTGACCTGTAGTAGGATTAGCTAACCAGTAGTCTTCCTCCCCATCGTCTGTAAGTTTTAGTTCGTACGTAATAAAAATACTTAAATTATTACTTAAACTAAGCTGATTATCAATACTAACAAAATTAGCAAACTAACATTTGTAAATCAAAGAACTTGGTAAAGGAATTAAGTCGTTCTCACTGGCATTGACCAATCTATATCCTTTGTTATTATCTGGACATAATCGATTTCCAAATCTTTGCTATTTATATAAATAATCGTATAATTAACATCAATATAATATCAATTAAACTCATTTAAGTTCAGCTTTATAGCTTTTGATTCATAATTAGTTTATTTAAAAAATACAAACCTTGTAAGTACTTCGATAAAACTTATTATTTCTGTTGTCATCTCCAAATGGGATAGAATGAGTTTCATTAACAACTCTTTGGCGTTCAATAGGACTGTCCAGATTCTCATATACGTCGTTTCCCTCTCCCCAGTAATTACCGCAGCTACCTGTAATCTCAAAGTGATCTCATCCCCTTCTTATAAAACAGTATGAATGAATTTTTACACCCAAAATAGAACAGTTACTCACCTAGGACTTTAGAATGTTCATCAAGTCTCGAGCAAATTGTTGCAACTTTGACTCCACAATTAGCTGGAATAACTGTCATAGAATTCCAACGACAGTAGGAACAGCTACTATCGTGTTTAGGTTCATAACTGTATGCCGCTACAACACATACACCTATCATTTCATTTGAGCCTACTGCACCTGGACCTGGACTTTTTAGTCGTCTAGGATCTGTAACATTTGCATATGTGTAAGGTTTCTTATCATCACGAACTTTTTCTCCGTCAGGAAAAAGAAACATATTCATTCCAATAAAGTATTCAATTCCTGTCCAAAAGTTAGCCGTGGTAATTCCTTGTGGAAAAATTGCATTAAATTCATACTTAAAATAGGTTTAACTAGAATCTTTTAAGTCTTAATGAGTTAATTATAAAAACTAACGTCTATTCCATAAGGCTAGATAAGGGATAAGACATCCATCTGTTTTCGTAGGGTGATAAAGTGACATTCCTCGTTCTTTACAATAAGCATCGGCCTCATGTTTCATGCGCTTAAGATTTCAAACCGTTTGAACATTTAAAAAAAATCGGATTAGATATTAAATGCTACTTCATAAAAAAAAGTTTTATGGATTCTTACCGGCTTCCAATTAACAATGAATCGTCTAGGATTTCCAAAGATCCAGTTGCCTTCAGTCATGTAATATTCTTTGGCTATATAAAAATTTATGAATAAAAGTGCATTAATATATTTCATAGTATATTCTGCAAAGCATTGTCAAAACAGCTAAAAACTTGTGTAATTATGGAACAAACAGTTAATTGAATTACCAGATGTAAATACTGTATCGTTCTTTGTTTGGTCATCCGTACAATCATCTTTAGCCTCACACATTGTATACCGATGTTTATCATCACATGGTAGTTCCACCATTCGAGTTTCGAAACCACTGAAATAACAAAATTAAATATTTCAATAAATTCTTCCTGTGATTAACCAATTGTGTAATCCTATAAAGAAACTTTCTATATGGGATTTCAATAGTTAAAAAGATATGTTTGACAAATACGACAGTAATGCGCTTTCAAAGGTCATTGCTTATCTACTGTGGGAATATCATGCTCAATATTGCAATTCAATTGATTATATTTTGTTCATTTAAAAATATTGTCCCTTGGACATTGGATGACAAACGGAAAGCACACTGCAAATACTACGTGCAATATACCCTGGGCATTTATCATCGTACAAAATTGAAGCTGAGACATTTAACGTGATTCCATAAGCTAGGCATCTATCCGCCAGTCTTTCAGTAGGCTTCCAAAAGTTTCCATCATCACTCAAGTCTTGACCATAGCCAATTGCTCGTGTACCATCGTAAAGTATGTTGTTGTAATTTAAGACAGTATCCTTTCCTCCCGTTTGCCAAACGTAAGCTTGACTGTTTAAAATATATTTTGCTCCGATCCAAACTGCGGAATGTAAGAAAGTTAAATTTTAAAATATGCATAATAAGGATTAAAATATGGCTGTGAAATTATACGCAAAATTACAAAGAGGTCGTCTTCCATTATATAGATGGTCCTGTTTTCCAAGTTTCTCTTCCAACGCTCGTCCTGCCGCAGCGTCCGCACCATAAGAATCTATAACAGCTAAATCCATACCTACTGCTTTGCATTTTGCTTGGGCCCCTGCCCAATCAGTCAGTTCTTTTTCACCCGTTTCAGTATATATAATGTAGTATTGAGTGGTTCCAAGTCTCTTCAGGGCACCGTCGTCATCTGGACAGCTCCCTTTGGCTGTTAGAGAATATCAGCGTTATCAGCTTTACTATTACCAGTCACTGTGCTTTGAGCGTCATATTTGTCAAAAAGTAATTCCTTACCGAAGCCAACAAGAGAATATCCCCAAAGCGCAGTTAGTAAGCAGGTTCGGAGGAGTTTAGTACCGTACGTAGGCATTTAAATAAAGTATTTTATGTTCGGCTTGTCTATGATTTTATTAATTTACTAGTACATTCCTTCGGAATGGAACACACTTTACACAAAATAGCTGTTCATGAGAAAAGCATGTGGAACCTTTATATGTTTAGTTAAACATGTAATGGAATATTATTGCCTAGTTGTACCTTTAAAGTTGAAGAAGATTCGATTGACCTCATTTAGGCATGAAGTAATTAAGCCACACAGTGTAAATACTACTGTTTGTTATAATATTGGAGTTCTGAGAGAGTAAATATATATTTCTTTGCCTTGATTCTCGGAAAAAGATTATAAAAGCATTTATTTCCTGGTTAATAAATACTCTTTGACCGTTTACCTGAAGTGTCATTGTGTCATTTTGATTTTATTAAGTATGATAATTTTGTGCATAAATGCTAACTTCAATATTTATATACTATAGATATGCTTGTATGTACCATTTCAGTTCTGCTTAACTTTTGAGAATGTAAAAATAGTCCATAGTCCATACTACAAAATGCTTACAAAGACAATTAAAAGATATATATTTCTTAACAGCCAACAAATAAAAAAAGTCCTTATCATAGAGGTAGCTTTTACCCGACCAAACAGAGGACATATATTATAAAAACAAACTATTTTAATTTCATTCTTTCTAGTTTATTTTATGGTTTCTGTCTTTCTTTATTAATTAAAATTTAAAAATAAATAAGGCTAGTCCTCTAAACTATCTTGATTCTTGAATATTCTTCTACCCCTCTGAAAACATAATTCATTTGTTACAAATTTTAAGGAATTTCAATTTATATTGAAAGTACTTATACTACAACTTACTTTTAGTCTTTGATCCCGGATTCTTTGACCTAAGGAATGAGTCTTTGTTGGTTTTCTCACAGATATAAAAATGCCATTCATTACAATCCACATCTTTTACAATATTTCTTTTGTTATGTGAATCATCATACTTGGACAGAGTGCATTGATTACCCTTTAAATAAAATCCTCTGTCCTTCTCAGCAACCCAATAGTCTTCTTGACCATCGTCTATAAATTAAAAAACGGTTAATAACTCGATCCCCTTCAATGTATGTTTTCACTACAATTTAATTTATTATTTTGCAAGTTACATAAATAATCGTCCGCCTCATCTGGCGAAGGAATATAAGTTTCCGTTGTTGCCAAAGAGTATCCTCTAGGACATAATCTTGGACCCCATGGTTGCTATAAAAAACATTTCGTAAAAGCGTAGCTTCATTTTGAAATCAATTTTGATGCTGTTCCAGAAAAATTCAACTCATTATACCTTGTATGTACTACGGTAAAATTCAGCGTATGGACTTCTAGATTGGAATGGAATGGTATGTGTTTTATTCACAATGAATAATCGATTGTTATCGTCGTTCAAAATTGTATACACCTCATTCTTTGATCCCCATATCTGACCGCAACTGCCTTTATATTTAAATGAGTAATTTAAACTTCCCAAAATAGAATATGGATAAACATACCTTCAGTATTGTTTTTATCGTCAACATGTTGACAAATCGTAGACAATTTAAGTCCACAATTAGCAGGGGCAAGGATCATAGAATTCCATTCGCATTCACAAGCATACCCATATGGTTCATAGCTATAAGCTGACATCACGCAAACAAATATGTTTTCACCTATCCTAGGTCTAATGTTAGATCTTGTGGTAGCATCGGCATAATTATGTCCAATTTCAATTTTTTCACCATTTGGAAAAAAATAAGTTTGATGGCTTATAGAATATTTTGTGTCCGTCCAGAAGTTTGCTGTTGTTATTTCTTAAATAATTAATAGGTAGTAAAATAAATAAACAATTTTAAATAAATATTATTATTTTGTATACATTTTGAAGTTGGAAATAAATTACCTCGATTCCATAAAGCCAAATAAGGAATGATACAACCGTCTTTTTCTGAAGGGCGATATAGAACCATGTCTCTGGTTTTACAATATTTAACTGACTCTTCCTTGGTTCTCTGTTTAAGAGATCAAGTGAAATCAATTTAATTTGTTTCAAAAATTCCTAAAAACGAAAGTCCTTAGGAAAGACTTACTCAACAGAAAGAAACACGAGTTATTTCATCGACAATACGACAAATGAGACATATATTATTAGGACAGTAAACACTTAAGATTAGCTTACAGGCTTCCAATTGACCATGAATCTCCGAGGATTTCCAAATATCCAATTACCTTCTTCTAAATAGTAGTCTTTTGCTAATGATTTACAAAAGCAAAATCTTGAATTGGTAAAAGCTACAGTTTTTAAGATGGAAACTTATTTGCTGTCATATTTAATTTCTTACCATCAGTCATCCTGTCAGGATTAGAATCGTCTTCATTTGGACAACCGGTCTTATCAGCGTCACACAGAGTATAAAACTGATTTTCAACATCGTCATCCTCGCACACCTTTTCATCCATTCGAGTTTCAAACCCGCTTTAGAAAAAAAAACAAGCTGAGATTTTTGACTTTTTACAGATGTTATGTTCAACATATAAACTTTATAAAATAATAATTATGTTATCGTTAGTTTAATAATTTTACGTACACGTAACCTTCGTCTATACTCAATTTTCCGTCTGAACGGTAAAAATTGATTCCATACACGAGACATTTTGCAGGCCCTTCTACAACTTGTTTAATTTCGGTTCCATTGTCAGTGATTTGTTGGCCGTATCCAACTGCCCTTACTCCCCGGTACAAAATGTTGTGATAATTCAGGAGCTCACCATCTTCATTAACATAACCTCGTTTATCTGAGCTGAATTTTCCTTCAATCCAGTCTACAGTAGAGTTTAATGATAAAAGAGGTTCAGTTAATATAAATAAAAATACTATTAACAGAATTAGTAAAATTTCAAAACAAACCTTACAATGTTGGTTCTTTGTTTCTACGGGTAAGTTCTTAGCACCACCCGTGGTGATCTCCAAAGCTCTACCAATTGTAGCATCTTCACCGACTGAGTCTATTTGAGCTAATTGTAAGCCTTGATCTACACATTTTTGACGAGCCTGAGACCACTTTGACTTTTCTTGGACAATGTAAAATCTGGTGTTATTTAGTCGTTTCAATTTGGGTGTGACGTCTGGACATTGTCCGTTGGCTGGAATTCATTCATTTGTAATAATCAGTAGCAATAATTTGATTTATTTATTTAGGGAAATCTAAGATTTATATTTCTTACCAAAATGAAAGGTGTGAAGTGTAAGAAATACTGTAATAGTGTGGTAAATGCACATTAATAAAGAGTGAAAATTGCAATGTTTCATTTTTAGTGCTAATCTCCTAATTAATTTACATTTGGATTTCAAGAATCTGATTTTGAGAGAAGGTTCTTTTGTACTTGATAAA
>JAQGAA010003063.1:0-11517 GCA_034696425.1 Isotoma viridis
GGTATAAAAAACTAACGTCAATCTTTTAAAGTCTTATTAAATAAATCATAAGATGGTTTAACACACTTGAATCGTTTTTCGTTGTATAATTCAGCGAGATCTTCAGATAGTGATAGTGAAAACGAAGGTTCCAGCAGTAACGAAGAAGAATCAAGTTCAGAAGAAGATTCACAATCCCCAATGCAAAAGAAATCAGCGTTGAGGGAAACCCTTCAAAAGTTAAACGATTCAGACTTCACACCACAACAAAAACGAAAGCGAAAGCGACCTAAAAAGCTCCCTACATCTGGTACCACTGCTGCCTCGACAAGCAAAAGTAAAGCTGTAACCAAAAAGTCTGACGAGTCAAAAACTTCTAGTAAAAAGAAAAAGGGAAAGCCTGATGTAGATGGTGGTGGCACAAGTAGCAAATCCAAGTCTGAAGATACAAAGTCCTCTAAGAAAACTACAAGTAGCAAAAAGAAAAAGGTTTCAGCATCAAAGACCAAGACAAAAATTAAAGACGAAGGAAGAAGTAAGAAGAAGAAGAAGACTGAAAAAAACTCTGGGTATGAGACTATAACAGACATGTGTTTTTCTTTGGAACAAACTCAAAAGGAAAATAGGAAACAGGTAATCACAAATGATTGAATTGACATAAAATGTTTCTTGTTAAAGCTTGTTTTTTAAGTTATTAGAAAAATGAAATCACAAAGTCTGAATGATTAGATGAAAATGTTTTTTATTAGAACTGTTTTCCATCCGTATTAGTTTGATCTTAACTTCATTACGCGCATTTGTTGCTTTTCTTCCAGATCGATCTTGGAAATCCTATTTGCTCAGCCTGTTTAGGAAATAAGAGTGACGGGATGAACGAAATTGTCGAGTGTGACTCTTGTGGTATTACTGTTCATGAAGGTATGTAATTTACATTTTGTCGTCTTCATCTTGTATAATATCTTTGAAAAAACTACAATTCCTCCGCTTGGATGGATTTTTTACCATTTTACCTTCGTGTTTTTTCGTAGTTTAATAAACTTAAATTAAATTATTCCAGGCTGCTACGGCGTGAGTGACACCCTAAGCGTCTCCAGTGGCTCAGGATCCTCTTGCTCAACTGAACCTTGGTTTTGCGATGCTTGCAAAACCGGAGCTAAATCTATTGCTTGTGAGCTTTGCCCAATGAAAGGTGATAAATCAAATCAAGATAGTAGAAGCATTAAATTTATATGAGATGAGGCTATGAGCAATTGTTCCTTCAGGCTTTATTTTAAAGGAAAGAATTGAAGAGGTTATAAAATAGTGTTTACTCGTATGATTTTTGCAGGTGGTCTTTTTAAAGAAACCACAGCCGGACGTTGGATTCATCTTGTGTGTGCATTATACACACCAGGAGTTGTAATAGGTGATAACGGCTTACCAGGTTTGTTTGACATTCCATATGCCAAGTATGGGGCTCATCCTTGTTCTGTCTGTGAGGATATTCGATATTCAAGGACAGGAGTTTGTGTCCCCTGTGATGCTGGAATGTGCAAAACTTACCTTCATGTTACTTGGTGAGTGAAACTTGTCAAAGTGCATATTTTTCAGAGGCCATTAGTTATTTTTATATAATATTGAAAATTGAAACTTATTATTGCTTTTTAGTGCTCAAAAGCAAGGATTACTTTCCGATCCCATTATACCTGACAGTACAGTAGCAGAAACTGAAGCGGATCCTTATTACGCTGCATGCAAACTTCATACGAATCGGGAAACATCGAAGTAAACCAAGTTTAATTCAGAATTGTCATAAAAATATATTTAAATGGATAAAAATTAAAATAAAATTTTGTATTTTGTAGACGTCGGGCTAAAAGTCATGGAGTACTCCAAGAACAATTGCGAATCAAAAGGGAGCAAAAGCTATCTGAGAACCTTTCACCTCAGGAGCGTTATAATCAAGTACGAATCAAAAGAAAACTGGAAAGAATACGCTTTAAAGTGGCAATAAAACAAGCACACAGCTATACTCAAGTCAAAGCCTTGGCAATACCTTTCGGGACCTCAAGTTTATTAAACTCATCTGTTTCTCCATATTCCGCCACGGCTACTCATACGACAACCAGCTATGACTTTCTTCCCCAGAGTTGGAAAGAAGGGCAAAAGAAATCTAGGCTTTTGTCCACATCTGCAGGCTCAACAGGCTCTTTTATCCGAAAAGCCAATTTGATGGGTTTGGATGTGAAAGCTTTGGAACTAGAAGATAAAAATGCAAGGATAGTGACAAGTGTTAAGAGAAAGTGGAATATTATGCCTTCAATGAGTGTTGAATTCGCAGCATATTATGCAGACAGGGAAGTTCGTATTACAAATTTGAGTGAGCAATGTGAAAAGCTTGGAAAGGAGAATAATGAGTTGAATCATAAGCAGTCAGATGTTCAAGGTTCGTATGATACTCAGTGTGTTAATACCCAAGAAATGAATGAAGATACGGACAGGGTTCGAAATCAGTTGCTTGGATTGAAAGAAGTTGTGATGGGACTTGTCCACCCGAGTAATGAAAAGCTTTTGAGTAAACTTCAAGTTATTGATAAGGTGCCAGATACACCAGAATCAAGACGAAGAACTTTAAGTGGGAAAGGGGGAGGGAGAGCTACTCCTCCAAAAAGTCCTGTTGCAGGTAGCAAAAAAGGTAGAAAATAAAATATTAAGGTTTTGTCAGAAATCGTAATCGTGGATGTTTTAATTGAAATTGGTATTTAATTTTTTAGGTCGATTGGCTATTGCAACTTGTGCTATTTGTAGTAGATCAGATGAGCAGCATTTAATCACAAGGTGTGATCACTGTAAACAACATTACCATCTTAAATGTCTTGATCCACCGCTAACAAGAATGCCGAAACGATCTCGACTTTGTGGATGGTAAAATAAAAATTACTAAATGATTTGTTAAGTTTATATGGATTGAAGTAAGTATACATTTTATAATGGCTGTTTTTTACTGTAGGATGTGCTCCGATTGCGGAGAGGAAGAACCGGAAACGGAAGAACCTAATGTTGACACAGAAGCTCCGAGAACGCTTCGAGGTCGTACGAAAATTAGAAAACCAGGAAAGTATCGCAACTCTACTGAATCTGCAGGTGACGAAGTCAAGATTATTGGAACTTCGAACAAAGGGGAGAAAAAGTCTGTGTATGCTTTTAGCAGCCCTGAGCCAGAGGTGAGCATCTAGCATCTTACATTTCAGATTAATTATAAATTATCACTGAAATCTTGATAATTTTGTTGATCTTGCAAATCTATATTTTATTCTTTAGATTCTTCCAATGGCTCGTGTAAAAGTTGAACCAGGCTTACCGAGTCCTGCACTAACAAACGGAAACTCCAAACCATCCAAAAAGCGACAAGCAAGTGGGGGAAGTTCCATCATAATAGGACGAGTAAATTCGCCAAATATGAGTCTTTCATCTCCTCCTCTAGGAAAACAAGGAGTGTATGATCTTAATGAAGAACCAAAACAGGAAGTAGTCTCCCCAATAAAGTCTTCAGTTTCAACTCCAAGCCCAACAGTAAACAAGGCATTACTTGCGGGGGCAGAACCAAAGGCGAAGAAACCAAGGAAAAGCAGACAACCTAAATATAAGGATGCCGCTATTACTACTGATACTAAAGTGAATGTCGTCAAGAGCCCACCTGCGGAAAAGAAAGCTAGAGGTGGAAGAAAGTCTAAAGACACTAAAGAGCCTGTACCTCAACCTGGAGAAGAAGAGCCTAAGGTCAAAAAGAAACGAAACCGCAAGAAGAAGACTGATATCAAGGAAGAAGCAGCAGATGTAAAAGTTTTAAAAGAAAGTCCTCAAAAACCAGCTCAGACCAAGCCGAGAAAAAAATCCGGAAAAGATAAGCCCGTCGTACAAGACTCAAGTCCAACTGATGCTCCTGTCAAAAAACCAAGAGTAAGAAAACCCAGAAAGCCTAAAGTTAGTGAACCTGTCCTTAATACTGTTCCCAAGGACGAGTACAACTTCGATCAAAGTATGGCCGATTCTAGTGTTAATAATGTGGGAGTTTTTTCCCCAGACTTTAAAGCAAGTGATGCAGTTTTAAATGGAAATGTAAAGGCAACAAAGAAAAGAAAAGCTTCTGCAGTTTCTGCTGCTTCTTCTGCAGCATCTTCAGCTACAACTACACCAAATACTTCGTCTAGTGGGGGTAAAGGTGCCGAGAAGTCGGTTCCACCCAAAAAGCGCAAACGAGTTACCTCTACTCCTCAAGAGCTTAATCATCAATTGGCGATTATTGATGCTGTAGCACGTAATTGTGGTGTGGATTCCCTTGGGGAGAAAAATGGAATTTCTGCTCCAGCATCGTCCGTCATTATGCAAGGGGTAAGTGTATAATTTAAAGTTAAACAAAAAAATTAAATCTCTTTTTGATGCATCATGCATGTAAATAATTATTTTCTGGGGTTTAGGTTGCACCGACAAAAAGCCAATGGAGTAACAATGCAGATGTAAATGACCACAGCATTATGAAGGGACATGCGATGGGATCAAGTTCCAGAGAAGGCGAGGTAGTCACACTAAATGCCAGTGACTTAATAGACATGATCAACTCAACAAGTACAAGTCAAATTAGCTACTCTCCAGGGTTCTACTCTTCTGCAAATAGTACTACTACTGCACCTACAAGTCTTAATTATAACATAACAAATCCCTTAGCTTCACACGGAACGTCTGCAGCTGTTAAGTTCAATAATTCAACGAAAGAAACAATGAATCCCCCTACAAATACAGGATCGTCTGCACGTCACTCTTGGGGTCAGCCACAAGAAAGTAGTCAAAATGTTATTAAGCTGCATTATGAATCCTCTGGTCCTGTTAGTGTCCCTGCTTATTCTGCACCTACTTACACCGCTCCATCCAGCTTGTCTTCCGGCCCTAATGGACAGTGTGCTGCTTGTCGTAAAGATGATTCTAAAAAGAGCATGGTCACGTAAGTGTTCTTCAGTTGGGATTTATTTGTAACCTTATTAGTTTTATTTAGTATGGACTAATTAACAGTAATGTTTATTTTTTTCAGATGTGATAAATGCGCCCAAGACTTCCACTTCCTGTGTCTCACCCCTCCACTTAAGTATTCTCCCAGGAGACGTGGTTACTCGTGGTATTGTATCGGTTGTGATGATGACGAGTCCACAACGTCCGGCCAGGTAACTTTCTGATAGAACTCTCGGTCTTGTCTTGGAATATTCAACCATCATAAGGTGATTTATAGGAAAAGTTGTTCAAACTTAAGATATAATTTTAATTACTTATTTCTCTTAATAAATAGGAAAACGGGATCAATTCTCCATAGCATAAGGCTTCACGCTCAGGATCAACATCAGAACCTGCACCACTGATTCTTCATCCTGAAGCGTTTGCAATTCTTGATTGCTGGAATAAAAAATTTTAACATAATCCGTAGATTTTGAAATAGAGAGAGATTTAAAATTTTAAACAACAAAATTTATTGTAATTTCACAAAGCTATAAATCCCCACATACAATACACAAGTAATTAATTATGATTGGAAATAATAGGATCTACTTCTACACTACAACTACTGCAGCATGATTAACAATGTGGTTTTTAGTTTTTAAAAAGTCTTTTAGAAAGGCATTGATCTTTAGTAGTGATTGTCATAGTCTGTTGTGATACTTAATTATTTTTAAAGTGTGTAATAATAATAATTATTCTAAAATAATGTTAAAATATATTTGTATTTAAAAATTTAAGATACCTACTTGTACTTGAATTTCATTGTTAATGCAATTTATATTATCTTGTTTGAAATTACTATATAAGCTGTACATTCTTGTGTCTGACTTGTCTTGTTTATTTTGGTGCAGAACAACAAATTGTTTATTTATTTAAATCTTCAGTAGCAATATCATTCAAAAACTGTATACTGATAAAGTGTAAAACCATAACAGGGAAAGAAATCTTGTTATACAATCGTATTACCTAATTCTATTCAAAAATATTTTGTAGTAGTGAGTTATTGATGAATTACGCAACTCATTATTTTATACCTATGTACTTCGTTAGACCGGATAGTTTAATAATATTTTAGATTTAAGAATACTTTTTTGACCTTAGAACGCTTCCTCTGCTGTCAGAAATCACCTGAACTCATGAACTTTTAGAGAACAAAGCGTCTTGCAAAATGAAATACACAAAACTTGCTATAAATACTGAGTTATGTAAATTATGAATTAAAATGTTTATTTCAAAATACCGACATTACCGAGATCTTATGAACTGGATGACATTCTCTAGCTATTATTATATTTATAGCAATAGTATTTGTATTTTTTGCTACATAGACACACGAGTGTATCTATCTTTGAAAAGGGAAGGTATAACTGTATAACTATATTTCTTGCAATTATATTGTTGTAAAAATGGACTGCAATAGTAGACAGCTATAATATGCTCTAAAATGTAGTGTGCATCTACTGTGTAATTGTAGTTGTAATTGTATTAAGTATTTCTTCGCACACACACTTTGTTTACTTGAAATAATACAAGCAAGCTGTGTTTCTATCTCTGTCATCTGTTCTGTTGGTTTTAAATGGTAAAAAATGTAATGAATTTAGAAGTTTGTGATGCATTCTTACTGTGAAAAGTAGATTTATTGGCTTGTAGAAAAGAAATTAATTGAAATTGTGGAGTAAATCCATTTTTATATATTTTGCATGGGAGTTATATCATATTATCTGGACTAGTTCAGAATTTCAGAAGAGTTATTAATTAATTAATTATATTATTAGTTTAGTATGTTTTTGCATTTTGTTGACACACGTGAGTTGAGAAAATAAATGAGTTGAAAATATTATTATTATCTTGCTTGTGTATTTACTATCTAACTGAGTAATATTGATTGTGAGTCTGTTACAAATTTCGGGAAGGAAAAATGTCTTTTCATTTAATAAGCAAATCTTAGTAAAAGCATTTTATGATTAATTAAAAATACGATTTTTATTCATTTTCGATTTCAGTTTCTATTAAATATAAATCAATCTAGAGATCTGTGCTTACCTAAGTCATTTAATTTATTACACGTTCCTTCATTTAACAAAAATTGGCTCAATTAACTTACATTATTTGTGAGAAAAACAATTAACCCAAATTAACACGTGGAAAATTGTAGCATACAATTAACAGAAGCATTTAAATAATTGGTTTATTTTCCTTACTACTACTAAATGCGTACATACCTGAGTTTCATTCTTGTAAACTCGTTGTTTTAATAAAAGATTTAGCTAGGCTAATAATCATTTTGTATTGTGTATAATTGTGCAAAATAAATAATACATAAAGATTTCAAAATAGTATAAAATAAATTTGAAAATCATGAATCGTTGGGAATTCTTAATGCGTTACACTTACAAAAATTAGAATTTATTTAAATTACTCAAAAGTACATAATAATGAGTTTTTGGTATCTATTGAAATTATATAATTACAGTAAATTCGGTTTTGATGATCATTAGTATTATTTTTATTTTTGAAGATTGATTAAGTTAAGAAATTGAGTCGTTTATTGTTGTTTCGGGTACTCAAATTTTTCTCATAATCAGTAGGTTATTAATTTAATTAGTGTTTCTTCGTTGTTTTTTTTTGTGAAGAGATTCTTCATTACACAGTTTTGGGTTCAACTGGAGTTCTGTAATTTGTTCATGGCATGATTAATTCTATTCACTCAACCATTACCCCTCACCCTATTCTACTCAACTAATCAAAAATTACCACACCCACCATTCATTAAATTCAATAATTGTATCCAATCCATTCTATAAAATCATCTATTTGAATCTTTTTAGTAAAAATTATTATTAATGGCTTGTCGAGGAGAAACTCCACCCTCCACCACAAATAAGCATGTGGAGATTTTTAAATTTGCAAATTTTTTAGCCATTAAGCCATGCATGATTAGCGTAGGTAGATTCAATACCTACCTGAAAGTCAATAAAAAAACAATCTGCACACTTGTCAAAGACATATTTTATACAAGTGTTCACTTGTTCTAAATATTTAATGCAAAAAACTGTTAATTAAAAAAATTAAAACCTATATAGTTGTACATTTCAGGGGATATTTGTTGCAATAAATTGTAATCTAAATAAACTAATTCCGATTAATTAATTGCTTTTTGTAAAAACAGGCAAACCCGGATGATCTTAATTACCTCATTTTAAAAACCACAAAATTACATTAATTTAAAACTACATACGTATTAAGTTCCGGATAAAAATTTCAAAACTCGAGTATAAAAAGAAATTAGAACTCCCTTCAAATTATCAGAGAAGCTTTATCTATCTAATCCAAACCAATTTCAGTAAAAACATCCATCAAACCATGTTCCTCAAGTCTATTTTAGCCTTGGGACTACTACTCGTCGCCACAACCCAAGCCGGAGTCCTTGACCAAGCATTCGTCCAAAGCTTTGCTGATGGCGACAAAAAAGATGCAATTCTTGAATTTTCCCCAGTCGTCCAATCCGTTTTGCAGCATTCCAGCCTCCAAGGGGTCTTTGGGAAGGACAGACACACCAAAATCGTATCCCTTCTACAAAGTCATACAAAAACAATGCAATTACCAATCCTAAGTTCCCTTAAAGCTATGGGCGTCCCAGATGAAAAGGTTCAACCCTTTTGGATCGCTAACAAAATCGCTGTCAAAGGAGTAAACAAAAATGTCCTTCAAGCCCTTTCAGCAATCCCTGGACCTTTTAGAGTCCGAGAGGCTCAAACCGCGTCGATATTCCCAGTGGAGCGTAGTAGCGATCCTATTGACTCTTCAGACTTAGCTAAAAGACAAGCTGATGGCGAACCCCAATTTAACGTAAAAATGATTAACGCTCCAAAAGCCTGGGAAACCACTAAGGGGGAAGGAATCGTTGTTGGCATTATTGACACAGGTGTCCGAGGGACTCATGAAGCGTTGGTAGGGAATTATAGAGGCGGATCGAATAGTTGGCATGATGCTGTTAATCAGAACAACTCAGCCCCTTATGATGACAATGGTCATGGAACACATTGTGCTGGAACTGTTGCTGGACAAACTAATGGGATCGGAGTTGCTCCAAATGCTCAATGGATTGCTTGCAAAGGCTTGGATAAGGATGGTAGAGGAGGAGAAACTACTTTATCTGAATGTGGAGAATGGATGGCTTGTCCGGATAAAGAGAATGATTGCCAGGGTCATCCTAATATTGTTTCTAATAGTTGGGGTGGTGGAATTAATCAGAATTGGTATAATAGTATTGTTGATTCTTGGAATGCTTTGGGAATGGTTCCGGTATTTGCTATTGGAAATGCTGGTCAACAAGGGTGTGGATCTGCTAATTCTCCTGGGGATCAACCGAATCTTATTAGTGTTGGGTCGGTTGATGAAGATGGAAAATGCTCTTATTTTAGCTCAAGGGGACCCGGTGGAAATATTTTGCTGAGGGGTGTAGCTACTTCTAAGAAGTCGGTGAAACCAGAGGTCAATTAGGGTTTACTTTTTAATTTAATTGGAACAATTAACTAAAGAGTAATTAACATTTATTTATTTATTTTATTTCAGGTTGCGGCTCCAGGTAGTAATATTCTTTCTGCTGACTATAGAAATGACACTGGTTACCAAAGAATGGTAAGAGCTTGTTTAGAAAAAAGTATTAATTTTTTTAAATTTTGATTTTAAATAATAGTATGTGTTTTCTGTAGTCTGGGACATCAATGGCAACACCTGCAGTTGGTAAATATTTTGCAATATTTTAATTAATTTAATAAATTTAAATACAATATTTTTCACATAAGATTTCTAATTACTATTTTGAATAAAATATAATGTAGCCGGAGCATCAGCTTTAGTATTGAGTGTTAATCCAAACTATAATGGAGAAAAAGTTAAATGGGCATTACAGAATACTACTACACCTGGCAAAGTTGGTTTGTTCGACGAATGTCCATTCTTCTTTTTAGGCCCTAGTGAGCAGCCAAATAATCTTTATGGGTATGGAAGGATTGATGCTGCGAAAGCTATTGCTTATGCGGTTTAATGAAATCAGTCTTGGATTAAGAATTGGATCAGTTTTAAAAATTATACTGAAACAGTTAAACTTTTCAAAGAAATGTAATTGATAATTATGTGAAATAAAAATAAAGTTGTATACAATGAATGAGATTTATTTTTCAAACATTTTTAAAGCATAATGGCATTACATAATTAAACCCAGGGGTTGGCAACAATGATTTTGCTTCGATTCCATCCAGTCCGGGTCCATAGGTAAAAAATAATTGGTGTGTGTGTCTTTTTGGTCTTAAAGTTTGTTCCTTAGAGTGAGTGAGGTAGAAAATCCTATTGAAAAAGTAAAAAAAAAAATTAGAAAAATTATGAAATTTGATGTGATTGCTGGAAGAATTTTGTCTGCAGTAAGTAGTCAATAGTCAATAGTTTTTTAAATTTGAATTTAATAAAATTTACAGGTTTTTTGACTTGCTTTCAAAATTTTGAAATATCGATTTTTGAACATTTATACGGGTAAAATAATACTAAAAAACCCAGATTTGTTCTATTAAATCGTAATTAACTTTTAGTATAAAATCTTACGTTTTAAGGATGCTGCACAGTCATGGATCTATCTTCTCCTTTGCGGGTACAAGTACGGAAAACACCATTGTCATCATGTTCAGGTCCACATTTAGCTTCTGTGGAGCATTTCATTGAAAAGTGTCCTTCCTGTCCAGGCCCGTCACATTTGTATATTGCTTCAGGGATGCAACCTTCTTCCTTGGATTCATTAATTATTTCAAATCCACAATAAAATTGACCTTTGTCCTTAGGGGCTGATTTAGGACAGAGGCAAGGTTTCGATGAAGTGACATTTTTCTCAGGGGCAGGAGTGGTAGGAGTGGCAGCAGAGTTTATTAATGTAAAAAGATTTGATTGGAATACCAAAACGCAGGAAATTAGGATTAAAATTGATTTGGACATGATGATAATAGAGATTTATTTGTAAAAATACTAATGAAGATACAGATTACGAATTAATTTGGAAAAATAGTAATCTTATATGCTTTATAGGATAAAAGATTTGTAAAAGAATAAATTCTCTAGTAAATATTAATTATGCTGTTAACCTTTTAAGTAGTAATTATTATTTAAATTAATGCTATTGTTAATTGAATTTTTTATTGTAATGAAACTGCATGCAATTTCATGAAGGTTTTTATTGTTAACTTAAAATATGAAATAGCTGCCTCCACTGCTTATCATGAGATTTAAAGATAATTTACGTTTTATTTATTAAATTAAGCATTTAATCGTATATTAATTAATAATTATGCATTTTTATGTAAATTAAAATTATATCCTGGGAGAATGGGGGTCTAATTCATGAACTAAATTACCAAAGGGATTTTGCTTACTCTCTAGGGATAAATTAAGTTTTATAAGTTTACTAAGTTATAGTTTTGTTTGTTTGTAAATTGTAAGTAGCAGCAGTTTTATGTGTTTTGACTG
>JAQGAA010003064.1:0-11516 GCA_034696425.1 Isotoma viridis
TTGATGGATTCCACAAAATTCACCTAGTTGTATGGATCATTGAAGAAAACATCAATTAAACATGTATTATCGTCTTATTAGATATATATGTATAACCTGATTATTATTTAGCTTAGCATTGGATTCTTTGGCTTATACCTCTAGTCTTTATATATTTTGAGTAAAATAGAAAGACACCGAATCGGTGTAATTGTATTGAACTTGGATACCATACATGATCTCTGTACTGATGTATTTGTACTACTTAGCAGAAAGTGTCTACAAGCCCAAAGGCAAGGTAAAATCAAGACCCAAGTCACTTCAAACCAATCTCAGAGTAAGTAGTAACTGAAGTGAAAGAGTGAGTTAGAAGCACACAGATGATGATGAAGAAATAAAGTCATCCAGTCAAGAATGAGTAGAATTTACCAGGGTACAAAAGAAGCGGAAAAGAGAAAAAAACCGACGAAATCAAAAAACCGAAAAACCCATCAAGCTGGTTAACAAGGCGTAGAAAGAAACCTATTTCACCTCCAGGCTGGTTAACTTTTGTTAAAACACCCAGCTTAAGTACGCTATCCCCTCTCACCATATACACAATATTGACAATATATGCCATGGGCCATGGGGAATATCAGAATTTCAGAAATTCATTCTATTCTTCGAGTTTGAGAGTATTCAGTAAATATTACGGAAGTTTTACTTAAAGGTAAAACTTCTTCAGATATGGCTTTTGACACTGGTTTAGTATCGTTATACTATGTTTATACATATCATAGCATCCTCATTCTTACACCCATAAGAGTTTCACTCGCTTGATGAAATCTTCTATCGCTAAATCATATTATTTAGGACATATAAAAGCTTTGAAACGGTAGAATTCAAGGAGGACTGATAATAGGTAGATAGTAAGCAGGTTCACGTAACCCAGTACATACGTTCTTGTTGAGATATCTCATTAGATTTTCTGTTCGGATGACTTGGCTAAAGCTTGACAATGCAAAATTCACAATAAACGGGAAAAGTGAAAGCCCGTTCCATAAGTATTGTACCCGGTCCGGAACTTTATACACTGGATTATATTTAATATGCAGGAAGTCGTGGCATAATTGTAAATTCAACGTCTTTGTTGGTAGGTATGGAACTATAAATTCGTAATTTTCTACGATATCAACCCTAACTTTCTTTGCACGTGTTTCGGTTGCAATACAGGTATGCATGAATGTAATGCAATATTCCCATTATACCATTATGCTATCAAGAAAGCTCAAAATCCTTATTTCCATAAAAGCATTGTGCAATATGCATTCGCTTCTATGAGCTTATTTTGTTTACACAATTTCAAATTTTCAAAGTCAACTCCTTGAACTCTTATAAGGAAATTTGATTTACAAAGAAATTCAAAAGCTTATTTGAAAATCCGTGTTGTACTTTGTACCACTGTGTGTAAAGGATGTTCAGTGAGAAACTAAAATTACAAAAACAGATACTACCACCAAGCCAGAATGACAAATGCAGAAGATTTTAATATTTTGACAAATGCAATGCATACATAAAAGCTAAATATTCAAGCTCGAGGTTGTCATCTGCGATCTCCCTTCTACTTCTTTACATCTCGGATGAAGAAGACAAGCCGACCAAGACTAATTCGTTTAGGTACATTTGTTTGTAATAACATTATATATTTGTATACGGTTGTTGTAATAAGAGTTAAAGAGTTATTATTATTATGATATGAATGAATGTGTAAAAATATGTTTTTGTTGAATATGTGTTTCTCTATCCTTCTAGACCCCATCATCATCATCATGTCTTCCGGGAGCTTCTGTAATTTACGTTGAGGCAAGTTGTCAACGTATAATATTTATATAATAAGAAAAACAGTCTACCCCACCCTTTTACTTCGACTTTTTCCAGTTCCCCCTCGTGTTTATACTAGAGTTAAATTGGAATAATAACTTTGTTTCATATTTGTTATATACTTTGTTTTATTAAATAAGAGCTAACAATAAGAAATAAAAATCCGAAATTCGGATAAACTTTTTTGAGTCTGCATATTATAAGTTTTACTTTACCCGTTTGAGTAATATTATAAAGGGTTGTTGAAAGTGTTGAAATTCATCAAATCCCCTTTAAAAACTCATTATGTCGCCTGCGTAACTAAATGTGACAGCATATTGCCCAAGATGAGCTTAAACATTTTCACACTTTATGATTTTCTCTATTCTAAATTAAGAATGAGATGAAATAGGGGAATAGAAACTTTGTATAAAAATGTGAAAAATTTTTTCAAAGGGATGGAAATTTCAAGGATCGTTTGAGATGAGAAACAGTTGGACATTTGTCTCAGTCTCTTCTTATATGAATGTTTTCATGACTTTGGCACTTACTGGCTACTGGTATGGCTATGGCAAGGTTTTGGTAGACTAACTAGGGTTGAGGGCAGATTTGGACTGAGTAGAGGGACTAACAAGAGCTGAAGAATGATTACGATCGTGTACGAGTCCAAATTGGAATTTTGTTAGTTTCAGTCTCTAATTTAAATGACTTTTCTTTTAAAAATTTGTTGAGAATATGTTCTTACTCCTTACGTCCACTGTATATTATGTGACCTATAACCCAGCTCATTTTGTTAAGGGCAGAGATATTATTCCTTTTCCACGCATTTTTAATGAGTATAGAATGCTGCGTAAGTAAAATTGAGAAAGTACCAAGAAAAGAAAGGCAATTAAACAGATGCTCAGTAATTTCTGTCACATAAATACTCTCTATATTAATAATAACCCCACCCACCCTTGAGTTATTTATATATTTTTGTAGTCACACACATACAATCTCGGATAAACTCCAGGATAAGGGAGCAATTATTTTTTACTATTATTATTACACATGCATACGGTGCGGCAGTATTGATCCCGAAGGGAACATGCAATTCGTATCAAATTTCATCTCTAAAAAACAACCATTGGAAAGATATTCAATACCAACGGAATTCACCCCAATAGAATGAATAAATCAGTCAAATTATAGAAATAGTATTAGTAGTAATGAGGCAAGGGTTTCTTAAATTCGTAATTTAATGCACTGCAGACGGTAGCAAAAGCAATAATAATTTGAGACAAATTGGAGACTGTTATATGAGAATATTGAAGGATAATTGGTGCTTGATCTTGTGTGTTTTTTAAGTGTGTGGATGGATAAGGCAGGATGTTTTTGAAGAGTTAGTTAATTTTTTTATCACTACAATTTATTTTTACTATTTTCACATGGAATCAAAGTCAAAATAAGTCATTAAGGATGTTTTCATATTTTTCTTTCCTTTTTACATAATGATCGCTTCATATAAATTATATAATACATCCAGGAGTAAAAATTGAATTTTATGTAGGAGTAGGATATGAGCATAAAATTATTGTTCTTTATTAAATTTTTTATCATTACTATACAAGTTTAATTACAAAAAGAAATTTAAAAAAATTAGATTTAAAAGCTTTTTAAGGAATTTAAAAATGTAAAAAATCTTAAACATTTCGTTTTATATCGTATGCAGAGATGAAAAATACGTAATTTTTCATCTCTGTATCGTATGGATTTATTAAAAAAATTAAAAAGTTAAAAGGATTTATTAAAAAAGTTAATAAATTAAAAGGATTTATTAAAAGGATTTATTAAAAAATTTAATAAATTAAAAGGATTTATTAAAAGGATTTATTAAAAAAGTTAATAAATTAAAAGGATTTATTAAAAGGATTTATTAAAAAAATTATCGTATGGATTCATTTCAAAATCCATACGATATCGTTTGGAATTTGGATTGATTTTTGTGTTTTTCAGTCATGAAAATTCAAGTGATTTATTTCAAGGATTAACCAACTAAATTGAAGAAAGTATAGAAGAAAGCAAAGGAAGAAATCCTTGAATAGAGTGAATACTGGAGGCACGCTGGATGAAGTAGAGCACATGTTCCCATCTGCTTGCTGGATGAGCAACTACACGTCGGTCTGAAAAAGACAGATCTTTTGGGCGGTCAAACTCTTTCACAGAATAAAACTATTTATTTACTCGTGTGCGCAACAGGAAGAGGAAGTCATCACAAGCGAAAATTAAAATTTAAAATAATTTTGAAACTTCATTTATTTCTCGTGTGATTTTAATCTAATTACGATTTTAATTTCTTCAAAAAAATAGAGTTTTTTTGGATAATTAATTCATAATTTTATTGTTTGTCACATTTTATTTTGTCTTGTCTTGTTGTGCAATTGCGCATTGTTCTTTGTTTTGTAGTTCTTGTTCATTGTTGCGCAGAGCACAGAGATGCATTTCACATTCATTGCAGTTGCATGAAGTTTTATGAAAATTGATAGAGCTAGATTTGCTTGATCAAGTAGCGCTGCGCTGAGCGTTTCGACTTCGAGTTCAAAGTTCAAAATAGGATCAACCATGAGCACAGCTGATACACACCACAAAGGCCGGCAGCAGTCTAGTGGGGGTGGTCCTCCTGACACTAATGGCCATGATGATTCGAACGATGTCAACATGGAGGATTCCGGCGATGAGGTATGTATGATCTGTTAATCTTATAAAATGCGAAATTGGTTGTATTTTATTTCATATTTTAATGTTCAATTCATATAGGACGGATCTTCGACTTGTGGTAGTGCTTCAGCACTTACAATTGGAAGCAGTAACACCACAACCAGTCGGTCAAATACGCCCTTGAGTCACCAAGGAGGTAGAAGCCGGTCAAGGACCAGCGGTGGGAAGTCGAAAGCTAGACGGAAGAAAACTCTTTGGACGGTTACAAATAAAAATGGAAAGGCGCTTCCCAAATCCAAATATTCGTACGCGTAAGTTGTCATTCAGTTGTCAATCAATTAATTATCGTAAGATTAAAAGTGATATCATTTATAATTGATGGTAAAAATATAAGAGATACAATATGGGTTCTTTTGTATTTTGCAGATGCCATGTTAAAGAGGATCATGGAATGCCGATATTTGGATGCCAATTTCATCTTAATTTGAAAGAGGACCAGCCTATAATTTTGGCGACTGTTGGAAGTAATAGAGTTACGATTTATGAATGTGCTCCTGAGGGGTCTTTAATATTGCTGCAAGTTTTTGCTGACCCGGACGTAAGTACACTATTGGCTATCGAGTTTTCAGTTTATTTGCATTGTCACGAGCGCTACATGAGTTATAAATACGTTTTTGCTTGTAATTAAACTCACTAGGCCGACGAGAATTTTTATACGTGTGCTTGGACTGACGATGAGACAGGAAAACCCTTACTTGCAGCTGCTGGGGGTCGAGGGATTATACGAATATTTTCGCCATCCTCCGCTTCTTGTATTAAACACTACCTTGGTCATGGTCATGCTATCAACGAAGTTATTTTTCACCCCAAAGATCCCAATTTACTTTTATCCGCGTCCAAGGTAAGTCTGATTTTCATCTTGGAAAGTTTGCGTTTTGTAGTAGAATTGATTAGTTTTAATAAATATTTTTATTTATATTTCAGGATCATTCTCTTCGCCTTTGGAATATAAAAACAGATTTTTGTGTCGCAATATTCGGAGGTGTAGAGGGTCACCGAGATGAAGTATTAGCTGCAGATATTGATATCACAGGGTCAAGATTAGTTTCATGTGGCATGGATCATTCTTTGAAAGTGTGGAAATTAAAGAAACCTGAAATAGATAGAGCTATTCACCTTTCATACACCTACAATCCAAATTCAAACAAGTAAGTGTACTTGGATCGTTGGATCCAACGATTATGAAGTATATGTACCTAATATGTTATACTTAATTTTTACTTCTTAATGTGTAACTTTTTATTACACAGGCCGTTTCCCACAATGAAACAAAACTTTCCAGATTTTTCTACTAGAGATATTCATCGAAATTATGTTGACTGTGCAAAGTGGTTTGGAGATTTCATATTTTCAAAGGTATACATTCTTCACGAACCAATTACATTTGAAAAATATTAGATATTGAAATAATGCCGTAACAAAGTTGTATAAACATACTCGAACTTTCAGTCGTGTGAAGACATAGTTGTCTGTTGGAAAGCTGGTAAAACCTTTCAGAAATGGGATGAAATTCATCTTAACTCCAATGAAGCATCGTA
This sequence comes from Isotoma viridis, assembly GCA_034696425.1. Taxonomy (NCBI): domain Eukaryota; kingdom Metazoa; phylum Arthropoda; class Collembola; order Entomobryomorpha; family Isotomidae; genus Isotoma; species Isotoma viridis. The sequence goes on from JAQGAA010003064.1 coordinate 6,114, forward strand.
AGCTAACTATTATTGTAAAGTTTCCAAAATTAGCTTAATATCGGAATTAGCTACCTACTTAAAGATTATAAAATGTTATATAGTTATAGTTATATTCTAAATTACAGAGTGATCACAAGACTGGATATTAATGACTGCGATATATGGTTTATTCGGTTTTCCTTCGACTTCTGGAAGAAAACAATGGCTCTTGGGAACAAAAGTGGAAAAACTTACATTTATGACTTGAATGTAGTTGAACCGAGTTTGATTAAAGCTAGTGTCTTGGCACATCCCAAGTGCAACTCACCAGTCCGGCAGACAGCACTTTCGAGAGATGGTTCAGTGTTAATTTGTGTTTGTGATGATGCTACTGTATGGAGGTGGGATGTCGGTAAAGACAAAGATGATGATGCTGAAAAGTAGTACACAGATAACTGAGACAACTTTTAAACAAACACGAGACTGCTATGATTGTAGTGTAGTGTAGTTGTATAGAGTATAGGATTAACTTTTGATCTTAAAATCTCAAATGTCCGCATAAGCGTAAAAGAGTATGTTTGCAGACTACGTGTGGATGAAAAGTTTTAATAAGTTTAATTGTTCTTAGACTTGTTAAATTTAACGATTGTTTGAAAAAAACCGAAATGCAAATACTGCCAATGGGCTCCGGTGTTCTACCAATTAGCTAGGAACATAATTAACATTTTTGTATCGCATAAAAAAACAAAGTAATAAATAGAATATTCTTAAAATATTTATTAGATTTCAGGCTTCAAAAGTCATGATTTATTTTCGATGATGGTTTGTCTATCAAATCAAATTAAATTTACAAGCTCTCACCAATGAAAAGGAATTAATTTATTTCCACGATATAATTAAGTAATACATGGAAGTCCACAATTCTACATACCAGGCCAAAGATTCACGAACCAATTTTGAGAATCTGATATCATTTATATTATCTAAATTAATAAATTATTTCGTCAAACTATCCTAAATATTTAGTTATCTAATCTCGTGCTTTAAACTCTGCTCTAATAGGCTTTAAAAATTAACAATCAAGTTTCAATGGTTTCGAATAAAACAAAAAAAGTCGGAATGTTCAATCATAGAATAAGACTACACTACATTACCAACAATAATTTTAGAATTCTATAGTTTTCAATCTACCATCTATATCATCAATATCATGCCGTGGCTGACTAATGACAACATCATTAAAAATATAGCTCTACTTCTTTATAGAATTAAAGATGACTTTCACATCTTCAAAAACCTCATCAGGGTTCTTCGACCCATCCACCTTGCGAACAAGGTCAAGCCCTTCAAAATGGTTTACGATAGGCATCGTGTCATTCATATAAGTGACTATCCTCTTCTTCAAGCTTTCCATGTTATCATCCGACCTCCCACTTCCAGCTTGTCCTCTAGCCAAACATCTGTCCACACAGACATCTTCAGGAGCATCAACAAACAATACGAATAAAACGTTAACTTTTCCATTCATTTGTTTATTCCATCCATCCAAATTATTTTGATTTCTTGGGAATCCATCAATAAGGAAAAAATTCGACTCGTTCCGAGTCATAGCTTTCTCAATTAAGGAACAAGTGATTTCAACAGGAACAATTGTCCCGTTTTTAATGTGTTCTTCGATCAACTCGCCAAATTCGGATCCTGCTTTATTTCTCTCTTCGCGAAGTAAATCCCCTGCAGATAAATGGACAAACCCAAAGGTCTCTACGATTTTGGAACATTGAGTTCCTTTTCCTGATCCAGGTCTACCAAGGACAAAAACTACATTTGGGTTGTCTGCCATCTTCCTAGTTATAACAATGTTAAATCAGCTGTTGACTGACTGTAAACTAAAACGTCTAACCGACTGGGGTCTTTTCTGTACTTCGATTTACTTTTTCCGAAACAACCATTTAAAAAAAAAAAAATTTGAAATTAAATTAGCTTTCAATGCTGCAATGCACTTTAAATAAACGATGGTCAAGTCACAAGTTTAAATTAATAAATATTAATAAATATTTAATAGTAAAATTAATTAAAAATAATATATTTTTGTTAAATTTATTTGACACTGACTGACAGATTAAGATTAATATTTACCTGTATCAAGTTTCAACAGCTTTTAGACTGTCCCCACAGTTGTTCTTTGTAAGTTATGTTCTGGATACTAAAAATTACCTTTCTTCTTCTCTCTGTCAATCAAACTTTATTTACTGTAATTTAGTTTAGTGTAATTGATTATTACAATTTCTTATTTCTTTAGACTTTAGAAAAATATTTCCGATAAAAATTGTAAAAATTATCTTGATTTGGATACTAATACTCCCGGGTATTAGCCTAGAAAGGTTCATAGAGATTTTAATAAAGTAAAACCCAGGCACGGGTAACGTGAAATTGTGGGTAAAAAAGAAACCATTTATGCCAAATCAATATTAAAAAAGCAAAAAAATTTTAATTTTTAGTGAGTTCATATGATTTATATTTAATAATAAAATCTTTATTTTAATAAAAAATAATTTAATCTCTCATTTTCGTTATTCTCACTAGTCTCACTCATAAAAGCACAAAATTTTTGGCAAAGAAAACTGCGAAATGGAAGTTTATTCACTACATTAACAAAATAAAATATTAATAGAATTAATAGAATTCTGCATCAAATGCATTTACTGAAAAGTTTGTATTAAATGAGTAACTGCAACTAAAATCATTGTTAAACGCATCTACATCCTATTAATTCCTTTTTTGATTTTTCTATAATGGAAATAATATCATTCTTGGAAGTTGCAAAGCAGCAATTACAAAAATCGAAAAATTTATTAAGTAATTTAATTAGATAAATGATTCATGGGAATCATATTAATTTGAAATGTTTAACTCCCTTCTGAGTACAGCCTTATCGGCTACCCCCGTACAATCCTATTCATAGGTTTGAAGATTAAAAACAAAAGAGTTCTAATTCTAAAACTATAAGTCCAAACTTAAAAATGTATTGATGATTCATGGAAAAATTAAATTTACTACTTGGTTAAGGCCGCAGGCAAATTACGCATTGGAAATGGAATTGAAAAAGTTGTGGAATGTTTTTTTTATTATTTAAAACGCTAGTTATAAGTACCTGTCTCTAAAAATATATTTGCTTTTTAAATGAATTATGACATTCCTCATCCTAATGAATAACAAGCGAGACATTACAGATATAACTGTGAATAACTACTATGCTGCGGAACCTGCGGAATATCTATTAAAGTGCGTAATTATAGCAGCCCTAATTTAAATAAAAATTAGCAGATGAAAAATAGATTTCGACTCGAGAAGACATTTATCACTTGTATAGACTAAACTACCCAATACCAGTTAAACCACAAACATAATGTTCGCTAAAAATAAATCATTGTTCAGTAGATTGTTAAAATTATTACATCACAATAAATATTATTATTTTATTTTTAGTACACTAAACGTACACTAAACACTTCAACGCAGAAAATGATTAAAACGTACTTGGAAACTTTTCATGAAAATTTTCAATTGATTCTGGGGAAATTTTAAAAGATTTACGACTCACTGTTGTTTACAAGAAATAGAAATATGATTGTGCTTATCGATGTAAATATTATTAACAAATATTTAAAGTCATTGAAATTGATGGGTATAAAAGCAAATGTTCGCAACGAAAACAAAAACAAACTCGAATTACAAATACTTACTGAAATACATATTTCGAAAAGTTACAAACTTAAAAAGCTGAAAAACGAAATCGTTTTACTTACCCTGCCCTCATCCGAAAATCTAAAAGTTTTGCAACCCATCCGACGAACCTGCTGAGCTTACTGTACTTTGATACAGATCTAATTGAAGATGTCATCATCTACAAAACAAACGTCCATCATCTTCGTTATTTCCTGGATCCTGATCATTATGGTCCTTGAAGTACCAACTACCACCGAAGCAGCTGCAAGCCTACCTTCGCTAGACCTTGTCCAATTAGGTAAGGTATTCAACAGTCTTCCAGACCTTTTAAAAGGAGGTGAAGGCCTTGGAAACCTTGCGGCAGACCTAAAGCTATTAACATCTCTGCTAAATAACACACAACTTGGAAACGACATCAAAAATGCTTTGAAAGGAGTAGACGGAAATGCACCTTTAACTGACCAACTTCTCAAGTTTGTAGGCAATCTTCAAACGGAAATAAAGAAATCTGGAATCCTCAAGGGAGAAGATCTTAAGAATGCTCTGAACAATCTAACAGATCTGTCAAACATCTTATCAAACCCCAAAAATAAAGGACTTCTGGCTGGAGTTGATCTTGAGGACCTTCTCGGTAAACTCCGTCGACGAAGGAGCTTTTTGACAACAACTATTGTAATAGGGCAAGGAAATGATGATTAAATTTGTTTACTGCAAAAGATGCAGGCAGATTTGTTTAAATAATATTTTATATTTTATTTGGTTTAATGAGAATTTTTCAATACAATTTCTTAATATTATACAAAAAAATTTCTCTTTTGTATAATAATTGATACAATAATTAATAAACTTAATATTATTGCATGAAACTAATTATCTTGAGTTTCTTGAGTTTGAGTTTGTTGGGGCAAAGTTATGTTAAACAAATTAGGTAGCTGAAATGCATTTCCGACATTAGCGAATAATTCATTGATTCCATTAAGAAAGCTTTGGATTTGGTTTTGAATCTGGTTAACTGAACTCGCCACAGTGTTTTCAGCTTGTCGAACAGTTGCAGTTAATCCCTGGCTCATCTATTTAATAATGAAATTAAAAGTTGTATTTGTTTTAAACTAAATCCATTCTTTTAGCATATTTTAATTTAAAAGATTAATTTTCTTTCATGAGTAAACTACCTTTGAAGATATTTGCATAAAATTTCCCATCAGACCATTTCTTCCTCGACCTGAAGCATTATCAGAATTTGTGTTTGTGTTTACACGTGCATCAATTTCATGAGCTTTTCCATTGGGAACTGCTGTGGTTGAATTATCTATTTTTTCTTTCAGCTCGACGATATCACTTGATTTTGAATTACTGCTTATTGTCTGGTTTGCAATAACTGTACGATTCCTTTGGTCAAATCGTTTTTTCATCTGACTTTGATTATCTCTAAAAAATGTCTGAATTTGATCAAGAGACTTTTCTAACTGACTTGAAGCGTCACGAGAAAAGTTTGAACTTTGGTTGATTAAAAATGTTTGAACATTTTCAACCAATTTCCCTATTCTTTCAAAGTCTTTTGACTTTTGCTCAGAAGCTGTTTTCATCGTTTCAGAAATTAATGTATTCACATGCACAAGTGTAGAATTAAGAGAGTTAAATAGTCTTGAAAGTGCTTCAGCGGAAAAATCCCTAGAATTTGTAATAAAATATTTATAATCAATTTAAAAAATATAA